>JAKSZT010054354.1:207455-235285 GCA_026826555.1 Tolypeutes matacus | reverse complement strand
AGTGGGTTCTATTTTGGAATCTGTGCTCCTGAGAATGACAGAATTAGACTCAAATAAGTCCTCCCTGCACATGGTTCACCAGTCCCTTCTATTCAAACCTATATGATATGCTGGAGTTTTTAGGTATACTTCCAGAGCCTGGAGCCTCCCGCCTACCTATGTGCCAGGTGTGCATGAAATCTAGGTGGAGCTGCAACTCCTACCCTACAGCTCAATGGACTCATCCAAGTCACCTGGTGAGGAGACAACGATGGGCAATGGCCATCCCAGGGATTGGAGAGGGCCTGCATCTGCAGGCAGGATCATCCCACCCACCATATCCATGGGATATAAGCCCTCTCTCACTTGGGGTTGGAGTGGACATCACCATCCGAGTCCCCTCAGGATTGGGGGAAGAACTATGGAATATAGTGGACTTGATGGTATTCTCTTGTTCACATATGGTGATTCTAGCAATGCAAGAAATTATAACAATGAGGTGGAGCCAGTGGCCACTTGACACTTTTGGGGTAGGGAGGGGATGAGCAGTTGACATACAGGGGCTTCTTTGGGAGTTGGAGGTTATCCTGAGTACTGTTGTGGCAATGGATGTAGGCCATTTTAAATCAACACACACCACTCAGAACTGAGTGGGAGAGTGTGGTCTACAGTGAACTGTGGTCTATGGTTGGTGGCAAGGCTCCAGGATGTGTAAGTTCATTGAGGGTGGTGGGCCACACTGTGGGAGATGTTTGTGTGGGATGTGGTGGGAGGTGTGGGAGGTGGGCCACATGGGAATCCCAGTGGGTTCCGTGTAATATTTTGGGTAATCTAAGCACCTCTTAAAATATATGTATATATATATATAAATAACATTTTTGTAAGCAAATACACATATATGCATTTATATTTATATATCATTTTGCAAATGTTTGTATGTATTGTGAGAATTTTGATTTTTACCCATAATAAAAATTAATTAATTAATTAATTAAAAATAAATAAATAGATAGATAAATAAATAAATGAATAAATAAGTGCAGTGACCAAAAAAAAAAAAAAAAGTGCCCCCATATTACATCTCTTTTTCCTTCTCCCTGCCTTCAGCACCTCCAGTGGCCATTGTCTTCCCATCAATGATATAATTTCTTCCATTACTAGAATCACAATAAATCTATAGTAGAATAACAGTAAATCCATTCTATTCAGTATTTTATTCCCCAATCCTGAGTATTCTGGGATGGTGATGCCCACTCCACCTCTAATTGAGAGGTGGCTTTGATCCCATATGGCTGATGGATGAGACTCTCTTGCTTGTAGTTGTAGACACTCTTGGTTCCTTGGTATTGTGGCTGTCCATCCTCATCTCCTTGTTAGTTGTCCTGGATAAGTCCAATGTATTGGAGAGTAGGTACTCTGCTGAGGCTCAGAGTCCAGCTGTCACATGGACAGACAAAAGATTCAAGTCTCTTGGGCATACACCTACCAACTCCAGCACCAACTATAGGTTCAAATAAAAGGAACAGAAGGTACATGTGTAGAGAAGTCACAACTGAGTCAAATCTGTCACACTTAGAGGCACAAACTCCAAAGTAGGGCCCACTGGCAAGAGAACAAACTGTAGCTATCTGTCATGACTGTAGGACCTGGGTGTCTCCAGTCTTCAGGATCCTCACAGTTTGGGGTAGTATCTACTTTGGCAGTCGATGTGGTCCTGCTGAGACGTGCATAAGTGTTACCTCTGGGATGACCTCCCAACTCACTTTGAAGTCTCTTAGCCATATAAACTCATTTTTCTTTACCTTTTCCCCCTTTTATTCAAGGTCTTTTCCAGTTGCATTGCTAGTTGGTGCTTGGTAGTAATCCCTTGGTGCCAGGGAGACTCATCCCCAGGAGTCATATCCCAGACTGGAAGGAAGGTAATGCATATATATGCTGAGTTTGCTTTAGAGAGGGGCCACATTTGAGCAAACTGGAGGCTCTCAGGAGGTTAACTCTTAGGCACCCTACAACACTAGGCTAAGTTTCAATTTCATGAGCAAAGGCTCATAAGCATAGTCATCAACATCATGGGCCAATCAATGGACCATCCTCCTTCACTAGTCATTGCCCCTGTACTTGGGGGATTGTTGCTGTTCCATTAGAGAATGTAGCAGAGCTCCCCGGGATAGAAATTCAATACTCTTTTGGTTATTGTGTGAATCTCTACCCGCTGTGACAATGCCCAATAAACATTTGAATGGAACACATTTATATATATCTATATATCACACGTGCAAAAAGTCTTTTTTAAAACTGACTTTTTTGGGTTTATTTCAATAATTGATTTTCTTGTGTTGAACCACCCTTGCATACCTGCAAAAAACCCTCTTTATTATGTTGTATAATTCTTTTAATGTGCTTTTGGATTCAGTTTGCTAGTATTTTTTAAAGGATTTTTACATCTCTATTAAGGATATTGGTCTGTAATTTTCTTTTTTTTTTTGTAGTATCTTTATCTGGTTTTGGTATTAGGATGATGTTGGCTTAATAGAACGAGTTTGGTAGCATTCTTTCCTGTACAGTTTTTTGGAAGAGCTTGAGCAAAATTATTAGGTCATCTTTGAATGACTGGAAGAATTCACCTGTGAAGCCATCTGGTCCTGGGCTTTTCATCTTTTGGAGATTTATGATGACTCTTTCAGTCTCTTCACTTGTGATTGATTTATTGAGGTCCTCTGTTTCTTCTAGGGTCAATGTAGGTGGTTCGTGTGTCTTTAGGAATTTGTTCATCTCATCTACAATGTCTAGTTTTTGTCATACAATTGTTCATAGTACCCTTTATGACCTCTCATTTCTGAGGGGTCAGTGGAAATGCTCCCCCGCATCATTTCTGATTTTATTTGCATCTTCTTTCTTTTTTTTCTTTGTCAGTCTAGCTAAGGGTTTGTTGATTTAGTTGATCTTCTCAAAGAAACAACTTTTGATATTGATGATTCTCTCTGTTATTTTGTTGTTGTTGTTCTTGATTCCATTTCTTTCTGCTCTGAATTTTACTATTTCTTTCCTTCAGCTCGGTTTGGGATTAGTTTGCTGTTATTTTTCTTGTTCTTCCAGATTTGCAGTTTAATCTTCAATTTTAGTTCTTTCTTCTTTTTTAATGTAAGCATTAAGGCCTATAAATTTCCCTATCAGCAATGCCTTTCTGGTGTCCCATAGGTTTTGATATATTGTGTTTTAATTTTCATTCACATCAAGATATTTCCCGAATTCTCTTGCAATTTCTTCTTTGCCCTACTGATTATTTAAGAGTGTGTTGTTTAATCTCCATATATTTATGAATTTTCCATTGTCTGTTCATTATTCAATTCCAGTTTCATTCTGTTGTGATCAGAGAAAGTGTTTCATATAATTTCAATCTTTCTAAATTTGTCTTGCCTTTTGGCCCAAAATATGCACTATCTTGGAGAAGAATCCATGAGCTTTTGAAAAGAATGTATATACTGCTGTTTGGGGATGCAATGCTCTGTAGATGTCTGTTAGGTCTGGTTCATTTATTATATTATTCACGTTCTCTGTTTCTTTATTTATCCTCTGTCCAGATGTTCTATCCATTATTTAGCATGGTGTATTGAACTCTCCAACTATTATCATAGAGATATCTATTTCTTCCTTCAGTTTTGCCGGTGATTGCCTTATGTTTCTTGGGGTATTTGGGATAGGTAAATATTTAATATAGTTATTTCTTATTGGAGCATGACACCTTTTATTAATATATAATAAGCTTCCTCATCCTGTATAAAAGTTTTACGTTTGAAATCAATTTCTCCTTTATTAGTATCACTACTCCAGATCTCTTTTGGTTGTTATTTGTGTGGAATATCTTTTTTCAACCTTTCACTTTTAACCTGGTTGTGTCCTTACATCTGAGGTAGGTCTCATGTAGACAACATAGAGATGGCTCATATTTTTTTATCCATTCTATCAGTCTATGTCTTTTGATTGGGGAGTTCAAGCCATTAACAGTCAATGTTATTACTTTAAAGGCATTACTTCATGCATTTTGTCTTTGGCTCTCTGTTGTCATATTGTTCTATTTTCTGTCTTTTTACCCTTTAATTTATCCTTCTTAATAGTCTTCATTTCTACACTCCTCTCCAACTCTTGCCCTTATTTTTTTTCATTACAGGCTTCAGGACTCCCTTTAGTATCTCTTATAATTCTAGTCTTTTGGTAACATATTCTATCAGGGTTTTTTTGTTTGTTTGTTTGTTTGTTTGTTTGTTTGTCTGAAGACTTTGAAATCACTATTATTTTTTTAAGGACAATTTTACTGTGTACAGAATTCTGGGCTGACAGTTTTTCTCTTTCAGTATCTTAAATGCATCATACCACTTTCTTCTCACCTCCATGGTTTCTGATGAGAGATTGGCATTTAATCTTATTGAGTTTCCCTTTTATGTGATGTATTGCTTTTCTTTTGCTGATTTCAGAATCTCCTATCTCTGATATTTGTCATTCTGAATAGTAGGTGTCTCAGACTAGGTCTATTCAGATTTATTCTGTTTGTAGTTTATTCTGTTTCTCCTTCTTGAATATTGATATTTATGCCTTTCATAAGTGTTGGGAAGTTTTTGGTCATTATTTCCTAAAATATTCTGCCTTTTTTCCACTCTCTTCTCCTTCTGAGACAATGAAAATGTTAATGTACATTTTGCATTGTCATTCAATTCCCTGAGAATCTGTTCCATTTTTTTTTCATTCTCTTCTCCTCTTTCTGTTCTCCTGTCTTTTCCAGTTCAGATGTTCTGTCTTCAGAATCACTTATTCTGCCTTTGAGCAATTCAAATCTGCTCTGATGTGTTTCTAATATATTTTTAATCTCATCCATCATGTCTTTCTTTCCCAAAAGTTCTGTTAGTTTTCTTTGCAGGCTTTCAAATTGTTCTTTCTGCTCACCCAATGTCTTCTTAGTATCATTTATCTCTTTAATCATATTTTCTTTTAATTCTTTGAACTGATTCAAGAGCATTGCATGATTATCACTGATTAATTGTCTTTAATCCTGTACCTCTTCAGAATATTTGTTTTTTTCCTTTGGTTGTGCCAAATATTCCTGTTTCCTAGTATGGCTTGAAATTTTTGCTGATATCTAAGTATCTGAATATGTTGGGGAATTTACTCTGATGGCCAATTTCTCTCTTTTGCCTATTGTTTTATTCCAAAGCTCATCTTTGATATTTGGCTCACCTTATTCTTAGTCTTTATCGCCCAGCTTAAGTTATCAAAATAGGTCCAGGGACTCACTAATGGGGCACAGATTTTCTGCCAGGAGTTAGGATACAGAGTGAACAAAAAACAATTTTTTTTCATGCAATTAAAAGACCAGTTAGCAGAGGATTTCATCAGCACGCCTTTCCACAAAGGTGTTTCAGTATCAGCTTTCTTGTGTTCCTGTGTGAATCATGGAGATTCAAAGTGGGATCTGCTTGCCAAATTCACTGAAGGAAAGCCCACCAACTTCCCCTGCCTTTTCCCTTGAAACAGGGAAGAAGATATATGTTCCCTTCTCAGTCAGCTGCAGTGATCCAGGGGTTTTACCACAAGTTAATATCTTGGGTGTGGGGGAGGCAAACCCTTCTCAGTTACTGTGGGGGTTTGGTAACTCATATTTGTTTTTTAATGTTCTTCATCTCTCTGTCCCTCACCCTCTTGGGAGTTGTGTAGTACTCTCTTGGTCTGTTGAACACCAGAGCAATGCCCTTAAAACAGCTTTTGACTCTTTCTCCTTTGTTTTTGTGAGAGAATTGTGCCCTGGCTTCTAGTCTGATGCCATCTTTCCACAATCCCTAAAACTTCTTTTTAAAAACATAGATATGCTACAACATGGATGAAACATGAAGACACCATGCCAAGTGAAAAACGCCAGATACAAAAAGACAAATGTTGCATGATTTCATAAAGACTGTAAGCATATGAGTTGTAAACAGTGGGTGGGGGCTGGGGATAATTGAGGGTTATTGCTTAATGTGTAAGAATTCTGTTTGGGATGATGAGTTTCTGGAAATAGATAGTGATAAATGTTACACAGTTGTCAATGCATAACATCACAGAATTTTGAAATTATAAATGGTCAAAATATTTTTATGTTTTGTATATTTTACCACAATAAAAACATTTCCAGAGAGAGAAAAACATGAAGGCATGAGAACCCAGAAATCAGGGGGGCTGGAAGAGAAAAGAAAGGACATAACCATGCAAAGCAAAAGCTTTGCTGACTCCAGAGATAACACATGACAGACAGACAGTGGGTGGGAGAGGAGAGGGGCACATTAGAACCAGAAGAAACCAAATCAGAGTGTAAGGCAGAACCTATGCCCTTACTCCACTGCAGTGGTGGTATCCACCCCATCACATGTCTGCAACTAGGATGTGTATTGACCCTGTGATGGCCTTTCAGGTCTGGGGACATTCTGTGGCACACTGTCAATGGTGGGACCCAGAAAAAGTGACAGAATAAGGACCCCAAATAGCAAATCTGAATCAATGTGGTTTCATACAGGGATGGAACCTATAAACATCTATTCTCCACCCTGAATCACAGTTCATCAGGTGACAGTGGAGTGCTAAGAAACGTGGCTAAAAAGTGAATACCACTGAGTAGAGCACTCCATGCCACAGAGGCCGGTGCCTATCCTCCACTGGAAGCACAAGCTACCTTGGGAGCTGTTCTGTGGCTGGAATTGAAAGTTCCACTTCCAAAAACAGGGGAGGAAGAGATGTTTGGGCACCAACTTCAGCTACTGATTAGTAAATTCAGTGTGCTAAAGTATAATCCTAAGAACAGTTAAAGTTTGAACCTGTCCAAGTCAGAAAGATGACAGTGGCCACCATCTTAACTCTATGCCTGACATGAGGGGAAGAGGGGCTGACTGAAAATCACAGTGCTGGTAGAGACTGGATTTTTTTTCTATCTAGATCAGATTGCCCCACTAGCCTAAGACCCAGGCTCATCTCAGACAGGAAGGAAGCTAGGGGAAGCTGCACCAACCTCTCTGGGAAATTACTAGCCACGCTGTGGAAACCAGTGATCATCCTACTTTGGCAGCACAAGCCACTCCAGGAGCTATTCTGTGGCAGGACTTGAAAGCTCCATTTCCCAAAAACAGGGAAGAAAGAGATGGTTGGCCACTGATTTCAGTGACTGATTAGTAAATTCGGCTGGCTAAAGTATAACCCTAAGAACAGCTAGAGTTTGAGCCTGTCCAAGTAAGAAGGAGGCTGGTAACCTCCATTCTGACTCCACACACAGCATGAGGAGAAGCTGGCCTTACTGAAAATCACAATGACAGTAAAGACCGGTTTCTTTCACCCAGATTGGCTTGCGACCCTAGCCTAGGCTTCAGCCCCACCTCCAGCAGGGAGGAAGCTGACAGGCTCTGCATCAGCCTATCCAGGTAACTGCAGGTACATTTAGCTGGCACAGACTGAATAATTGGAAGTTTACTGGGGCAACTGTGGTCATCTTGGATCTGCACTGCATAGATTGCTGCCCACACCTGCAGCTCCATCCCCAACCCAGGCAGGGGAGAAAGGGATGTGAAGCTTCATCAGTCTCTCTGGGCAGCTGCAGTCTAGGCCTGCATGAGTTGAATTATTCCATACAGCTGTGTCTCTGTCCCTACCCCTAGCAAAGGAGAAAGTTGAGAGAAGCTTCATTGGTCCTTGGGGCAATGAAGGTAGCTTGAGCCTCTACAGCTTATAGCACCAACTACATCCTTGGCTTCTACTAAACAACCAGCAAAAGAGAAGGGCAGGAAGGCCTAAACTAAAAGAAAAACTGCACCCAGAATAAATACTCTAGTAAGCCACATGCCAAGACTCCAACAAAAAATTACAATCCACACCAAGAAACAGGAAGATATGGCCCGCTTAAAGGAACAAGATAAGCCTCCAGATGACATAAAGGAGTTGAGACAACTAATCATAGATGTTCAAACAAATTTCCTTAATAAATTCAATGTATTGTGAAAATTTTGATTTTTACCCACAATAAAAAATAAATTAATTAAAAAAAAAAAAGAAGACATTGGATGAGGACAAAGAAGAATTTGAAAGTATACACAGAAAAATAGCAGATCTTATGGGAATGAAAGGTGCAATAAATGAAATTAAAAGTATAATAGCAGATTTGAAGAGGCAGAAGAAAGGATTGGTGAGCATGAAGAAATGGTCTCTGAAAGTGAACATACAAAAGAAAAGATGAAGAAAAGATTGGAAAAACTTGAACAAGGTCTCAGGAAAATAAAGGACCGCAAGAGATGTACAAACATATGTGTCATGGGTGTCTCAGAATGAGAAGAGAAAGGAAAAAGAGCAGAAGGAATATTTGAAAAAATAATGGTAGAAAATTTCCCAACCCTATTGAAGGACATAGATATCCATGTTCAAGAAGCACGACATACTCCCATCCAAAAAAATCCTAAGACCAACTCTAGGACACATACTAATCAGAATGTCAAATGCCAAATACAAAGAGAAAATTATGAGAGCAGGAAGAGAAAAGCAATTCATAATGTATAAGAGATACCCAATAAGATTAAGTGCTGATCTCTCACAAGAAACCATGGAGGCAAGAAGACAGTGGTATGATATATTTAAGATAGTGCAAGAGAAAAAATTCCAGCCAAGAATCATATATCCAGCAAGATTGTCTTTCAAAAATGAAGGCAAGTTTAGAATATTACAGATAACCAGAAACTGAGAGAGTTTGTAACCAAGAAACCTGCTTTGCAGGAAATACTAAAGGGTGTGTTACAGCCTGAAAACTAAAGACAGGAGAGAAAGGCCTGGAAGAGAATCTAAAAATAATGATTATATCAATAAAAGTAACTAAAAGCATCAAAAGAGTGGTGAAAATAAAATATGACAGATAAAACCCAAATATTCAGGCATAAACTTAACCAATGATTTAAAGTACTCTTATTCAGAAAACTACAACTCATTGTTAAAAGAAATTTAAACAAGACCTAAATAATTGGAAGAATATTCTATGCTCATGGCTTGAAAGACTAAGTATCATTAAGATGTCAATTCTACTCAAATTGATATACAGATTCGATGCAATCCCAATAAAAAATTAACCAGCAATTTTTAAATAAATGGAAAACATCATTATAAAATTTATTTGGAAAAGTAAGGGGTCTTGAATAGCCAGAAACATCTTAAAAAAGAAAAGCTAAGTTAGAAGACTCTCATTTCCAGACTTTAAGTCATATTACATAGCCACAGTGATAAAAACAGCATGGTACTTGCATAAAGACAGACACATAGACCAGTGGAACCAAATTGATGGTTGAAAAACAGACCCTTACATCTATGGTCAAGTGATTTTTGACTGGCTTGTCAAACTCAACCAGCTTGGACAGAACAGTCCATTCAACAGATGGTGCTGAGAAATTGGATATCCATAGCAAAAGAAGGAAAGAGGACTCCTATCTCACACACTATAAAAAATTTAACTCAAAATGAATCAAATACCTAAATAAAAAAGTAAGAACCATAGAAATTCTAGAAGAAAATGTAGGAAAAATATCTTCAAAATCTGGTGGTAGGTGGTGGACTCTTAAAGGAGATAAGAGGATGACTGAGATGGACTACTAATATTTAATGTATGTAGAAATTTTAATTAGCTTTACTGTAAAAATGTGGAAATGTACAGTGTTGATGGTAGCCCATTATAGTGAGTAACAGCTGGTTTATAAATGGGAATGTGTCTGAAAAGGGTAGCCTATGGATGTAAATGCCAATTGACAGAAAGCTAGAAAATATTCTAGGGACTGAATAGCACTGTAAACCCAGAGGTGGATGAGAATAGTGGTTGATGGTACAGATGCAAGAGTGTCCTTTGTGAGCTAGAGCAGATGTGCATCAGTATTGCAGGGTGGTGGGAATGTGGAGAAGCATGGGATAAATACAACTGTTGTGACCTATGGAGAGTGGTTAACAGCAATAATGTAATATTTTTGCATCTATGACAGAGATGTACTGTGTTGATAATGGGGTAGTATGGTAAAAGTATGTCAAATGTATGCTATGGACCTGGTAATAATCAGATGATATTATCTCATAATCTATAACAAATATTCCACCTGGGCATGGTGTGTTGATAGAGGGATGTTGTTTGGGAATTCTGCACATGTGCATGATTGTTTTGTAAGTTTACAAGTTCTGTCATAAAAATATATTTAAAAAATAATAATAGGGTGGGTTGGGGGGGAAATACACCAAATGTAAGATAAGGACTATAATTAGTAATAAGATTTTTTTTTTTTGAATGTTCACAGAAGCTTTATTTATAAGAGTCCCAAAATGGAAAAAAAATGTCCATCAACAGGTGAATGGATAAACAAATTATGGCATATCTATACAACAGAATACTCAGCAACAAAAAAGAAATAAAACTATTGATAAATACAATATCGATGAACCTCAAAATAATTATGCTGACTGAAAGAAGCCAGACAATAAAAGAGCACACACTATATGATTCTATTTGTGTATAATTTTTGAAAATGCAAATAAATCTATAATGATGGAGAGCAGACCTGTGATTCCATGGGACCAGTTTTGAGGTCAGGGGAGAGGGAAGATTGATTACAATGTGCTGTGAGGAATATTGTGGCAGTGACAGTGATGGATATGTGATTGTGGTGATGTTTTTATGAGTGAACACAAATGTCAAAACTCACTGAATTTTTAGCTTAAAAATGTTCAGTTATACTCCAATCAAGCTGTTAAGAAAAACAAACAAACAAACAAACAAACAAAAAACAAACTAGGGTTACTAGTCCCATGAGATGTGTATCTCTGGTATAGGTCTGTCTTTAGGCTCCATGAGCGATTCAATCAGGTTATCTCAATGGGAATTTTCCAAAGGTATAAAGAGAACACAATAATAAAATGTGAACAAAATATTCATGCCCCATATTGTGATAGAAATCTTTCTACTTATCGAAGTCCTAGGGAGAAAATAGTGTGTAAATATTAAATTATTTTGCAAGTTGATGTACCCAAAAATTAAAGCCCAGAATCAGTTTATCTTACCCTTTGACATAACAGTCCAATGAAATTCAAGTCCTTCCCAGTTTTATTTTCTGCTCACTCACAGCCAAAATGTTCTTAACACCAGCCTGGGGTGTCTTCCATGGGAATGAATTCAACTCATTCATGGCCTCAAAAGTTAAATCAATCCAATATCAATTCTATAGTGTGCCTCAATTTTGAAAGGGCCCCCAAACTTAACAGAATACCCAAGGTAATCACAACCCTGGCCTCACACCTACCAAATTTAAAAAGCAGTTTTCCTGGACAAAATTATGCTCCCAGAACCCAACACTTATTATTGCCAAAGACTACAGCAGAAACCCATGGATCTGTAGGAAGGATACCTGAAGATAGCATTATAGCCTCACCAGAATGCCATTAAGATTATACCAACTGTCCAGGGTCCAAGACCTGCACACTTAATTGAATAGGAGAAATTTCTCAGCAAGAGGTTAAATATATCACTATACATTTAGCATACACACTGTATCTTCTCTCTCAGGGAGTGGTATATTAGTCAGCCAAAGGGGTGCTGATACAAAATACCAGAAATCTGTTGGCAGTCCAAGAAACTTACAGTTACCAGGTCATAAAGCATAAGTTACTTCTCTCACCAAAGTCTATTGCCACGTGTTAGGGCAAGATGGCTGCCAACGTCTGCCAAGAGTTCAGGCTTCTTGGGTTTCTCTCTGGGCTCAACTGCTGTGCTCTCTCCACAAGGCCAGCTGTAGACTATCAGGCAAACAGCTCTGTCTCTCTCCCTGGGGCTTCTGCTGTGTCTAAGGAGCCATCTCTATTCCTCTGTGTTCTTCTCCTGTGTGTTCACTTCCTAGGCTCCACATCAAAACTCAGCATCACAACTCCAACTCACTCTTCTGCTCTGCTGTGTAGTTTTACCTGTGAGTCCCCACCCACCATGGGGGTGGGAACTCAACATCCAACTGATGTGGCCCAATCAAAGCCCTAATCATTTAATTAAGTAAAAATAAACTTCAGACAGACCAGTTTACAAACACAATCCAATATCTATTTTTGGAATTCATAAACAATGCCAAACTGCTACAAGTGGCAATTGAGACACTGATGTTATCTTGAAATGGTGGCAGTTCAACCACCAAGTCTTATCTGAGGGTCTGATCTTTTCCATCCAATACACTCAAAATATCTTTATTTCAAAATTTGCTCCTTTGCACTAGATTTCAATGACTGGCAGGAACAATTTAAACCTTGAATTTCTCTAGAACTGTGTATTACATATAAGTCATCTGCCCTGAAGCAGCTAATTTACTAATAGTCATAAATATCTATGATATTTTTTCTATCATTAAATCCTTGCTTCAGATTTGGTTGCTCTCCAGGTCTCTACAGCCTCCTATGAGGCTCCTGATGCTTGTGCATGAATGTTAAATGTAGTTCAAGGTGAAGCTCCAGCAGCCTGCACTGAGGCTGCCTGCACACACTAGTGTCTTTGTAGGCCCTCTGAGTCTTACTTGGCTGATGCCTGCCATCCAGGAGACCAGCATTTGGGTGAGCCCCACACCCACATTCCGTGTCCACATTCTGGATTCTTTGCGGAGGCTTGCCACTCTGCCAGAACGATGCATGGATGCATAACCAATTTCCTGTGCACTGAGCTGTCCTAAACTTCAGGTCAAAATCCTTTGCCTTAAGGCTTAAAGCCTCTTGCCAAAACTCCAGCAATTAAAAGCACACTTACAAAAATCAAATGCATAGCCCAATATAAGCCTCTAAAAACTGCCAAGATCAAAACACCTTACATATAAAGTTTGAAGCCCGAAACCACAAGCTCAAGCCATCTCAAAGCCTCTCCACATGAATATTGTGTTCCTTTAAATTTAATTCCTGTTTTATTTCTTAGTACTGACCCATGCAGAAGTTGGAGTTTTAGATGCTATATGTCCCCAGACAGACCCCTTCCTAGCTTGCCTCCATCCCCCATCCTACCCTTCACCAATAGAGCCTGTCCTGTGTACATTTACAGTATGGAAAGAGTAATTAAAAGTACATGTTCTCTGCAGGCAGGCCAGCTCTGGAGAGAAAGGGCTGGCTATGCATGCTCATGTTCTCTTTTCAAACATTTAGATAAGTCTCTCCACCTCCACTGGGCAGACCTATCAAGACAGTCAGGAGGCAAGTGTTTAGGTGATGGTTCCCCCTGCAACTGAACAATTAGGAATGGCTAGGAAGTGTTATCTCCCAATAGTAGTGATAATAATAAATATCTTTTTTAAAATTTAGACTTTTAAATTCATCCCAGATATTCTGCACTAACTTTGTGCATGCTATCTTTGCCTTAAATGCTCAACTTGAAAGGTTCTTCTCAAATGCCATTGGTCTTAATTTGCCAAGCTGTCATATGTCACACAACAGGGTGGCTTAAACAACGGGAATTTACTGTCTCACATTTTGGAGGCTAGAGGGTCGGTAGTGTTCTGGTGCTCGTTTGAGTTCTTTGGCTTTCTCATCTCACGGCAATGTCCTCTCCTTTCTTTCCAGGTTCCTGCTGTCTTCCCATATCTGGCTTTGAGCTCCTTCCCATGGCTTTATCTTTACAAAGCCTCCAGTAATAAAACTAAGTCCCACACTCACTTGACTAACAAAATGTTTAATTCAGGTTTCATAATTCAATCTACCACACCATTTCATTCATGAAACGTTCTGATTTCTTCAAGCAGACAAAACCCCTCTTCGCTGAGGCCCTCATCCAATGCTTTGCATAACATGACCTAAGGACCAACCAAAACAGAATCACCAGAGTTGCTTGTTAAAAATTACCATTACTGAACCAATCTACACTATCTAAATCTCTGGGAAATAGGGGATTCCAATGTGCATTGCAAGATCCCTTCTTGATTCTCTTGTGCACTTCCGTCTGATTTTTTTTCATTTGTCATTGACTACTTTTTATTGTCTATGATGTGACCTGTATTTGGCACTAATTTTTCTATGAAAGCCTTGGGAAAAGAATTTTTTTTTTTCAACGATTCAAACGGACTTTGCATTGTGTAGCTGCTCAAGAAAATGTTAATAATTTACATTTATTCATCTCTCAAAAGGTCTGGAACTCTTTCCATGTTTTGTCCCACCCAGATAGTGTCTAGAGTACACAGATGATTTAATTATAAAAGCAGTCCATTAAAATAACGTATTCTGCCTCATGATGATCTTCACCAATGTGGCAAAATTTAGGCTTTCTGGGCTGCTTATTTTAAATGTAACATAATGTATTACACATACCTGAGCTTTGTTTCTCTACACAATAAAGAATTGTTTTTTAATAAGTTTAGTGTGTCCTCAGCACCTATTGCATTTTTAAATGCAGAATGAATCGGTTAAGTATGTAAGGGCTTTCTAAACCTTAATGCAATTTCAGGCTGCATTTGTTACTATTATAAAATTTTATTATATGATGTGATTTACAAACACTACCCTTATTGTACAGTCCTTTTATTTGTAACAACTACCGTCAAAACATTCTCGTTTTGAATGCAAGTAGGGCAGGAGCAGAAGCATCATCCCAATACATAATGTTGGCTTACAAGGGTACCAACAGGTCTAACATGTTCCAGTTACAATGTTCTTATATTATAGGGTCCTATGGATAGGGAACACTAATTCTTGCTGTGACATTGCTGGGTTTCCATCACCATTTAAAAAGTCTTAGAGAAACAAGTTATGTGCTTCCATTCAAGGGAAAGTTTATAAATATCAGCTCAAGTTCTTAAACCAAACTGCTTTAGAGGGACCACATCCTTATATGATGGGGGCAGAAGGTAGTTTCAGCACCCAGGTCTCCTTAGTAAAACCCCCTTTACATGTATAACCCCTGTAACATGTACTGAATTTAAAATAAAAATAAATAATAAAAAGCCCAAGGGGAATCTTTAACTCCCTTATCATTAAAATGAATTTTAAAATCATAATAGCTCATTACTAAATTGAAATATTTCATTGAAAGCTCTGCTTCCTGGTTTTTAAAACATTTTATTTCATACAAAAATATTACATATTTGAGCATTTGAGCCTGTCTCCCAAATAGAAGCTGATTCTTTCAGTTCCTCAGGTCAACCTTTCTTCAGAGGCAAATAAGAACCTGAAGATGTTATTAGTTAAGGTGTACTGAATGAGGGTAGGCCTTACTCCAATGACTGATATTCTTATAAGTAAAGCAAATTGGACACAGAAACAAGCCACAGGGAGCAGCCAGAAGCTGGAAGGTAATAGAACCCAGAATAAAAAGACGCCGCCGCCACCATGTGCATTGCCATGTGATAGAAAATTCATGGATTCCTAAAGTTTTCTGACCAGCCAGAAGATACCAACCTTGGGAGGAAGTAAGCCTTCTAGCCATTAACTGTTAGCCAATAAATTCCTGTTATTAAGTCGACCCAAGGTATGGTATTTGTTTTAGCAGCAAAGGAACTAAAACAGGGATACATTACATCAAAGAACCCAAAAGACAGACAGCAGATATTTTAATTCTTGATTAAGGACAAAATGTCTGATTTAATTTTTTTCTTGTATTTTTTGAAGAAGATGCTCCATTTGTAAATTCAAATTTGGTTGGCCCTTTTTAGTCTTTTTGCTTAATATTTTGAACACTTCCATTTTCTTCTTTTTGTAGAGCCTTTGAGCTTCTTCTCTTTCTTGTTTTCTTCTCTCAAATTCTTGTTTCTTAGCAGCATGCTTAGCTTGTACCTGTTCATATTCTTCTTGTGCTTTTTGATTTGATGTTTTCTTTTTATTTTTCTTTGAAGTAGCAATGGAGTTTACTGTCTTGCAACATCGTTCTGCTGGTAGAGTCTGGTCAATGCTACATTGTTCTTCAGGCAAGGCCTGGTCAATGCTACCTTGTTCTGGCAAAGGCTGGTCAACTTGTTCTTCTGACAAAGTTTGGTCAACTTTTTTAAGTTGCTTCCTAAGTCTTTCCTCTTCAGCTAAATAGAGATGTTTCAGATGATCTGGGTATCGATCTGTGAATTGGGATTCTTGTGAGGTTTGAGCCTTTTGTGCCTTCCATAGCAATTTCTTGTAATTTTTCTGAATCTTCAGCTTTCTTCGAAATGCAAAGCTTTGCCCCTCGCGGATACTCCCCACGTGGGCCTTCAGATGGTTAGGATGCCACGTCCTCTGTTTCATGTTCTTATTCCTGAACCGGACATGAGAAACTTCTTCGCCACGCGTCCCCAAACTCCCTGCTTGCCACCTTGCTGCCGGCCTCACAGGTGCCATGGCAAACCACCTCTTTCCACAGAAAAACAGTAATAAGATTTTGACAATATTCTTTCATAATTTGTAACAAATGTCTCATGACAATGCAAGGTATTGGTGGAGGGTTGATGTATGGGACCCCTGTATGATGTTATGAATGTTTGCTTTTTAAGTTTACAACTTTTACTAAACCCTTATTGTTTATGTATATTCATGTATAAATGACATAAATAATAATAATAATAATAGGGTGGGTTGGGGGAAATAGTTTGGTTAGTTGTAATATTCTGAGGATGCTCTTTAATCATTAGTTAAAAGTATTTCACAACAATGCAAGGTATTGGTGATAGGGTGAGATATGGGAACCCTGTATGATATTATGTATGTTTGTTTTGTAAGTGCACGACTATTACTATACACTTATTGCTTATGTATGTCCATTCTGCTGGGATGTCTGGTTGATGCAGTAGATCTCCAGTCTGGTTAACACCAACACCCCAAGAGAGAAAGAGGGCTGTGACCACAAGTCACAAGGTGAGCAGGCCTGGGAGTGCCCAGCTATCTGTCAGATGGACCAGAGACCTAGTACCCTCACCCCCCATTCACCATATGGGTTCCAAGGAAGCATTCCTCCCCTTGGCTTCCAACACACCACCAGGTCAGATATCCCCAGGAGATTGTGCCCTCAGGGCCTCGACAATACTTCATCCTTCCCATCCTTGCTCAGTACCTGGAAGGACCCCAATCCCATCAAAATATGATCACCAGCCCATGCCAGTCCCTGCCCAACCTCCCAAGTGGAACCACCAGCAACCCTGCCATTCAACACAGTGGGCAGGTGCCCAGGCCTGCTGGCCCTTCCTTGGAAGCCCTCTGCCACCAAGCCTGTCCAGGGCCACACTTGCCCTGCTTGAACCAGCACACTGGGGAGGAAGCCTGGGGCTTTTTTTCCCCACCAACACACAAGAATGTCTCTACTGTAGTGAGTGAGGTGAATCTGGGCATCTAGGGAGCCCTGACCTGCATTTCTTCTCACCTACCCTTCTATTGGGTCCACCCATCTCACCCATCATCCCACCTGTGCAGCTGTGGCATTTCTGCTACTGGCAGCCCTTGGATGAGCACAGCCCCTATTCCTTGCCAGGCTCCATCCTAGTCCCTCAAAGCCCAACTGGGAACTGAACAAGGCAGATAGCTAACATCTGTCTGGAAGGCTGGGCTGCAGGGTCCCTGGGCATCAAGGTCCTGCCTGGCCTGCCTTTCTGCCTTCATGTAGCACACACTCACTGCATTGTGCTTTGTCAGTTGGGGTTTCCTCTCAACTCAGCATTCTGAACCAAGTTAGGGCTCAGATCAGCTTCACTATCATGGGAAACCTCAGCCAGAAGCCCAGATGGAGACTTAGAGATCATAGGCTTGGAGACAAGCCATTTGAAGGCATCATCAGCTGGGAGGAGATTCTGAGATAGGAGCTGTGATGTCCTTGGACCCACAGATCACAGGAGTTCCAGGATGAGAAGTAGGCTCTGGGGTTTCCCTGCAATTCTCCAAGTGTCTAAGACTGCCTGGGGCAGTAGGCAGAGCCTCCACACCCACTTCCTGTTCCTTTGCCATCTGAGGGCAGGCTTCCTCTCTGGGCTCTTGGGGCTTAAAGCTAAGGCCTTAATCATACAAGTCCTAATTGTTCACTATGGCAAAGTCTTTCATAGGAAGGAGGGAATCATTGCCAGAAAAGAGAACTCCTGTCAAATTACTGCAATACAATATTGCCTCTCCCACCCCTTATTAATTGGAGGTGCTCAAACCCAAAGTCAAACTTATCAAATAGCAAACTTGTCACTGGCCTTGTCTATCTGACCATTTGAAAGTCAGACAGGAAAACACCACACCTGGAGAACAAGATACATGAGCATTCTAAATCTCTCCTTTGGAGAATCCACCATGACTATGTGAGTTTTGGCAGTCTGAATAACCAATCTCAGAACTTCTGGCCTGTCTCTGATATCATACATATGTACCCTACTGCCTCAGCTTCCCTGAAATCCATGAGATATACCCTGAACACAGGATGTTTGGGTCATTAGGAAGAGGCAGTCCTCATGGTAAGTACAAATATCCCCATTTATATGGAAACTCCTGTGAATTGTGTGTGTGACATGTAATGGGAGGTAGGCCAAAAGACAAAAAAAATTTAGTTGGGAATTCTTGTCAAATGCCATCTCTTGCAGATCCCAGTGATCATGACAGAAACATCATGGAAGAATATCCATCTTCCTTTGTTCCAAATGCATGCTTACAATAAGTTCAGAGCTATGTTTTGGGCCTTTAAGTGGGCCTGATACCAGATAGTAATGACCTGAGCATACGTGAGACCTCTCTTCTTCCCAAAGGGCTTTATTTGCACTTTGGTCTACAGGTCTATCTCTTAAGAGTCTGATTAAGCTGGGAGCATTCTTCTAAATTTGATCTATTTAAGATGATAAGGACAGAAAAATACAAATTTCCAGACAAGGGGTTGGCTTTTTTTTTCTGTAAAGGCCAGATAGAAAAAAATCTAGACTTTGTTGGTATGGTTAGTCCCTGCAACATACTTTCTTTCTTTCCTTAACATGTCTTTTAAAATACATAAGTCATTTTACCTTCTGGTTTGTTAAAAAGAAAAACAAAAAGGATGATGGCAGGAAACTGTGATGCAAGGTAACATTACAGAAAGAAAACAAAATGCCCATTTTCTTCCTTTCCATACTTCTCCCTAAGAGATAAAGTGCACTGTGTCAAACCTAATGTTAAAATGACAAGCTCTGATGCTCTAGAGATGTCTGTGTGAAATCCTGTAACAGGCCTGGTTGAGATTGGCTCCCTTTGATAGGCCTCTGTCTTCTTCTCAGTATCAAAGCCCATGGTCTCTCTTTGTCAGTGTTCCTTTACTTGTCTTCCTTTTAGGCAGAATCAATGTAATGAGAGCAATGGAGCTGCTGGATTCTCATTCCAGACTGGCAACAGCTAGGAATTTAAACACACCTGCCTCAATTTCTAAGGGGTAAAATGAAGATATGAGACAAAAATCCTGTTCCAGAGACTTTTCTTACTCTAGATTTCCCAATCTTAGAAGCCCCACCTAAGGGATTGGCCTCGAAAAGAAAACTAATAAACCCAACCCTAAAGCAATTAATATTCTTGGTTTACTTTTTGCTACAAACCAGTTTCTCCTAGGGAAAAAAGAAGACCCATACTTGGTTCCTCCCCAGAGTGCCAGGGCCAACACAGCAGCCTCCTGCTCTTCTTTAATTTTCACTTCCTCCTTTGATCTTCATCAAGATCTTTTGCTTTCTCTAATTTTTCTTCTTTTCCTTTTCTTTTGGCCATTCTTGCTCATAGTCTGAACTGTCATTGTAGTACCAGGAGTTGTGGCCAGAGCCAGAGTTTAGTCATTTTGCCCAAGCTTGAGGACCTAATTCCAGGGTTTCTCCAAGGGTATCTCTGCATAATCTGTGTAAATTCCCAAGCAGACACTGAATGTCACTGCTCTCCTCTCAAGATGGAGCCAATGAAGGTGGAGCTGTCACCCAAGTGTTTGGTGCCCCTGTCCTGGACTGCCAAGGACCTGCCAAGTGCTGCAGTCCCCCAGGCTTCCTTGCCCCTATTGCTTCCCACTCCTGTACTGCCATCATCCCAGACCCAGACAGACACCAACCTGTCAAGACCCAAGGCATCTCTGGGTAGGCTTTGGACCCCACCAAGTGAGGTGCATGGCAGCAGTGTAGAGGTACCTATATCCATGCAAACCCCAATCCCTAGCTAGCCCCAAGATGCCCAATAAAAGCACATGGTAGGACTGACCCAGGACACTGACCCACAGCACAGGCTTCCGTGAGTCATACAAGTTTGAATCCAGACAGCACCCAGTGTGAACCTCTAGCTTAGGCCATAGAGGGGAGTGGCCTTATCAGAGAAGAGGACCAAAAATGCTGCAACCCTGATTCGGGTGCAACTCAGGTGGGGGCAAAAGAAAAGGGCTTTGAGACTCAGGTTGGGAGGCCAGGGTGTGCCTGACTGTGGCCAGGTCATCAGTCTCAGGTCCAGGCCCGAGATCTGAGTCTCTGCCCACGGGATCCTCAAAAGCCACAAAAGGAGGGGGACAAGGGGAGGCAGGCAGGTTGACCCTTGCAAGGGGGTTAAGGCTGAGGTGGAGGGCAGAGTCATCTGAACAGTGCCCAGAAGCTCCTGTGTCTGCCAGTGGCAGCAAGCAGGTGTGGGTAGTGCCAGGAGTTGGGTATTGTTGGGCCTGACCAGAAGGTAGGTCTGTCCTGGCTGCCTTGCCCAGTGCCCCCACAGCTTGACCAGGCCCAGGGAGTCTTTCTCTTGCCCATTGCAGTATTAGAGATCAAAGCTTCCTACCCTACCTCTAACAAGCAGTGGACACCCCCCCCCAGGTCAAGCAGGACCCCTCCCTGACACCCACCCTGGCTCAAGGCCTTCATTCTTCCTGCCTGTTGTTACTTACATGAAAAGCCACAGTCTTGAATGTCTCTTCAGACTGCTGCTTTCCTTCTTTCTCAGGATATCTTCTGACCTCCCAGACCCTCCTGCTCTGTTATAGGGATGAGGTGGGGGGCATGTTCAGAGGTTAGGGAGGTAGATCTCAGCCTTCAGCCTCAGCAAAAGGTGGTAGAGGTGGCTGAAGGTAGTAGTGTGCTTGCCAACTGGGCTGTGTTGGGGCTCAGATTGCAGGGGGTTCCTGAGGGAAAATAAATCAAACAAATCCAGCTCCATCCTTCAGACCTCCTTCCCACAGGAGGTTTCCTGGGACTGCTGAGAGGCACAGCCTCTAGGAGGAAGGGTAGGCTTTTAGGATACTTCCAGGTCCCTGCTGTGGTCCAGTGGAGCTGATCCATTACTCTCCCTCCACACACACACACCCTTCCAACCCCCACACACAACTCCAGGATTTATTCATACCCTGCAGCAGCATCTCATCTCTGTTAGAAGTGTGACAGGACTCCCAGTATGTGAGGGCACACTCAGCTAAAATTTGCATTCCAGCTGTATCCAGAAGCCCTTCAAGACTGCCAGAAAGTTGGTGGCTGAGCCAGAAAGGTAATGAGTGCTGGAAGGCAAAAAAACACCAGCCTATGTGGACCACTGGACCTTTGGGGTAACTAAGATCCTACCTCATATTGATGCAGGCCTGGTCTGCCCACCTTTCTCTCAGTGCAGACCCAATATCATGTGGTCCCAGATCTACTTACCTTCTTCTCAGCCCTTTGATTTCCACTTCCTCTCAAATTCAGGGAAAATTTTTTAACTTCTTTCTTTTTTATTTTTATTCCATCCCTTGTGTTTGCACTCCCTGTCTGCTCTCAATGTCCATTTGCTCTGTTTTCTTTCCATGTCTGTTTGTCTTTTTTCTTCTCATCTTTCTCTTTAGGAAGCACTAGGAACCAATCCTAGGGCTTCTGGTGTGGGATAGAGGCATTCAATTGCATGAGCCACCTCATCTCCCTGGTCTGCTGTGTCTCCCACTGTCTCTCCTCTGTGTCTTTCTTTGTTGCATCATCTTGCTGCCCCAGCTCTCCACAGCACAGGCCATCATCTCTCTGCAATGCAGGCCATCAGCTTTCCATGTCATGGGCCAGCTTGTCTTCACAGGAGGCCCTGAGAATCAAACCCAGGGCCTCCCATATGGCAGACAGAAGCCCAGTTGCTTGTACCACATCCACTTCACAGGGAAAATTTTATTTCTGTCAAGTTTTTCTTTCACTAAAAAGTCTTCCACTTCAAACATGGGCATCTGTGAATATTTTGAGTCAGGGAGATGGATGGAGGAAATAGGAAGGGATGTTAGATCCCTAAGGTCAAATTCTTCCATGCCTAACATTTCTGTTTTATTGAGTTTTAAGCTTGGGTTCTGCCTGCTTTATGTTGCACTGAGCAATAAGAAATGCTGTGACACTTCTAACTGACCACACAGAAATAGAGTATCATAAGATGATATTTTGAAAAATTGTATGACAACAAAATGGATAATTTAGAGGAAATGGACAAATTCCTAGAACCACACAAGCAGCCTACATTGATGAAAGAAGAAATTGATGAAATCAACAGAAAAATCACAAGTAATGATATTAAATTAGTCATCAAAAACCTCTCAACTAAGAAGACACCAGGATCAGATGGCTGCACAGGTGAATTGTATGAAACATACTGGAAAGAACTGCACCAATCCTGCTTAAACTCTTCAAAATAATAGTTGTGGTGGAAACATTGCCTAACTCATTCTATTATGACAATATCACCCTAATACTGAAGCCAAACAAAAATGCCACAAGAAAGGAAAACTATAAACCAATCTCGCTAATGAACCTAGATGCTAAACTCCTCAACAAAATACTTGCTAAATGTATTCAATAAAATGTCAAACAAATTATACACCATGATCAAGTAGGTTTTATCCCTAGTAAGCAAGAATGGTTCAATAAAAGAAAATCAATCAAAATAATACACCACACAAACAGATTGAAGGAAAAAATTGCATGACCATCTCTATAGGTACAAGAAAAGCATAAAAAAAAATACAACACCCTTACCTGATAAAAACACTTCAAAAGATAGGAATGGAATGAAACTTCAACATGATAAAAGATATATGTGAAAAACCCAGAGTCAACTTCATATTCAATGGTGAAATCCTAAAAGCTTTCCCTATAAGATTTGGAATAAGACAAGGATGCCCACTGTCACCTCTTTTATTTAACATTGTATTAGAAGTACTTGCTCAAGCACTTAGGCAAGAAAAAGATATAAAAGCCTTCCAAAATGTAAAGGAAGAAGTAAAAATTTCACTATTTGCAGATGACATGGTTCTACATAGAAAGCCCTGAGAAATCTACAACAAAGCTTCTAGAAGAGCTTATAAATGAGGTCAGTAAAGTAGCAGGTTATAAGATCAATGAGCAAAAATCAGTAGCCTTTCTATACAACAATAATAAGCAATATGAGGAGGAAATCAAGAAAAAAAATCCCATTTACAGTAGCAACTAAAAGAATTAAATTCCTAAGAATAAATTTAACTAACAATGTAAAGGGCCTATATTCAGAAAACTACACAACACTGTTAAAGGAAATCAAAGAAGACCTAAACAAATACAAGAATATTCCCTGTTCATGGAGAGGGAAACTAAACCTCATTGAGATGTCTATCCTACCCAAACCAATTTACAGATTTAAAGCAACCCCTATAAAGAATTGTCACAGCATTTTTTAGCTGAATTAGAAAGGGGCATGGGACCACAAATAGTGAAAGACGTATTGAAAAAGAGAAACACAATTGGGGTAATCACACTACCTGATTTTAAAACATACTAAAAATCTACAGTGGTCAAAACTGCATGGTTTAATCAAAAGGATACACATACTGGCCAAAACCAAACTGAGAGTTCTGATATAGATCTTCACATATACAGTCAACTGATATTTGACAAGACTGCCAAGCCCACTCAACTGGGAAAGAATGGCCTCTTTAACAAATGGTGCTTGAAGAACTGGATATCCATATCCAAAAGATTGGGAGATGAACACCATCTCACACATTATACAAAAATTAACTCGATGGATCAAATATCTAAATATAAGGGCCAAGACTATTAAGACCTTGGAAGATAATGTAGAAAAGCATCTATATCATCTTTTATTAGGAAATGGTTTCATGAAATTTATACCCAAAGGATGAGAAATAAAAAAAAAAAGAATAGATAAATGAGACCTCCTCAAAATTAAAATCTTTTGTACCTCAAAGGAGTTTGTCAAGAAAGTGAAAAGGCAAACTACTCAATGGAAGAAAATACTTGGTAAGCATACATCTGTTAGGGGCCTAATATCCAGCATATATAAAGAAATCCTACACCTCAAAAATAAAAAGAAAAATCACCCATTTAAAAAAAGGGCAAGTGATTTGAATAGACACTTCTCCAGAGAAAAAATAAAAATGGCTAAAAAAATACATGAAAAGATGCTCAACATCACTAGCTATTAGGGAAATGCAAATCAAAACTACAGTGAAATATCATCTTACTCCTAATGGACTGGTGGGTATTTAAAAAAAAGATGACTACAAGAATTAGAATGGATGTGCAGGAATGGGAATCCTCATCCACTGTTGGTGGAAATGAAGAATGGTGCAGCCATTGTGGAGGACAGTTTGGTGGTTCCTCAGGAAGCTAAATATAAAACTGCCATAAAATCCAGCCATCCTACTAATGGGTATATATAGACAGAAGAATTGAAAGCAGGGAAACAAACTGATATATGCACATCAATGTGCATAGCAGCATTGTTCAGTATTGTCCAAATTTGGAAACAACCCAAATGTCCATCAACAGATGAATGAATAAGCCAACTCTGGTATATACATACAATGGAATATTACTCAGTTGTAAAAAAGAATTCAGTAGTAACACACAGGATAACATGGATGAATCTTGAAGACCTTATGTTGAGGGAAGCAAGCCAAACACTGAAGAACAAGTATTACATGACATCACTAATATGAATTAAGAAAACAGAGCAGTCTCACAGAGCTAAAAAGTCTGGAAGATAGGTTTAGGGTGACAAAAAGGGAGTAGAGGATTGTGAGCCAATGCCCATATTGGCAAAATCTATGATAAAGCAAAAAGGTGTAGTTGAGCAGTGAATGGACTTGACAGTGGTGCATTGATGCTATTGGGATGGGTGTATGGGAGTAGGGTGTGGGTGTGGGCTAGAACGTTCATGGCACTCAGGGGAGTGTCAGGGGAGGGAGCAGGTGAACCCTAGAGATTTTCATTTATGTGGTTGCAACTGCAATGTTGGGGTTGTTCTTTTAGCAAATATGGCAGGGGAGGGTTACTGGTTTAGGGTGCTGGATTTGGGAGCCATGCAGGACAGTGTGCACCTGGTGCAGGCTTCTAGGGAGTGTGTGAGTGTTCATCTTTTCATAGCACATTGTATCAGTGGGTAGAGACATGCACAATGATTGGGAAGGTCTTAGACTCCTATCCTGGGGGTCCTGATATCTTCTCAAACAAAGGGGTGGGAGTATCTGGAGAGCATAGGCAGTGCTTAATAGGGGAGGACATACTGGCCTCAGTATGTCAAGCCCTGAATTTTGTTGCAAATATCTATGACTCTTATTCAAGGAGTAAAGCTTGGTGGCTTCCATGGATCCTGAGGAGAGAAGGTGGGAGGAATAGAATTGATGGAATATGGGGCATTTTGGGGTTTGTTTGAATTCTTCTATGTGATCTTTAAATGATGGACACAGGCCATGTTATATTTCATCAAAATTTATGTATGGTTCAAAATGTAAACCATAATGTAAATCATTGACCATAGTTAGTAGCAATGCTTCAATATTTGTACATCAATTTTAACAAATTAACCATCCACATGTAAAATGTTATTAATAGGGGAATGGGGAAAATGGAGGATGTTGGGTATATGAGAATCTCATATATTCTGAACATAACTTTTCTGTAACCTAAAACTTCTTTGAAGATAAAATGAAAAAAAAAAAAAAAGAAACTGGAGGAATAAATGGAAGAAAATGTCACTGTACATATAAGACAATATATCTTTCAATGATGAAAGATATAATGTCAAATTTTTTAATTTAATTTTTATTATTTCAAGTTTTTACAATTTTTGTATTTTATTTTTAAAACTATCATTATTATTTCATTTTCTTTTTTTTTGTTGTTGTTATTTTGTTGGCTTCTTTTTTGGACAAGTTTTGAATCACAGAAGGGTTACAACTGTGGCAGAAAAGGATCATTAATGTGGGGTGTCAGTGATGGGGGATGCATGGGAGGAGGTTCACCTAGGGCATATCTATAAGACATATGAATGTGTTCAATTGCTCATGGAGCATTGTCATGGTGGGTGGAGATTCACACAAAACCAAGAGAATTCCCATCCTGGGGAGCACTGCCACATTCTTTAATGGGAGAACAAGAATCCCCCAAGTACAAGGGCAATGACAAATGAAGGAGGATGGTCCATTGATGGGCTCTTGATATTGATAACTGTACTTATGAACCTTTTCTTTTGAAAGTGAAAGTTAGCCTAGTATTACAGGTTGCCTAAGAGTTACCTCCTGAGATCCTCCTTGTTACTCAAATGTGGCCCATCTCTAGGCCAAACTCAGCATATAAATGTATTACCTTCCACCCAGTGTGGTACATGACTCCTGGGGATGTGCTTCCCTGGCACCAAGGAATTACTACCAAGCACCTACTAACAATGAAACTGGGAAAGGACCTTGACCAAAAGGTGAAATGTGTAAAGACAATGAATTTATATGGCTAAGAGACTTCAAAGTGAGTTGGGAGGTCATTCCAGAGATTATGTTTACATACATCTCAGCAGAATCTCTTTGACTACCACAGTAAATATTGCCTCAAATAGCTAGGCTCCTGAGAGCTCTTGAGACATCCAGACACTATAGGCAAGGCTGACATCTCAGGAGTTTGGTGCCCTGCCAGTGGGCCTTACTTTTGAATTTATTCTCCCCAGTGTGACAGAGTTGGACTCAGTTGTGATTTCCCTACACATTGGCCCTTCTGTCCTTTTGTTTGAACTTACAATTAGTACTAAGTTGGTAGGTGTACATCCAAGAGACTTAAATCTTTGGGCTGTCCATTTGCCTGCTGGGCCCTGAATCTCAACAGAGTTGCAACACCTACTCTCCAGTTAAGTGGACTCACCCAGGACTAACAAAGAAATGATGATGGACAATGATGTTCCCAAGAGAGAATCTACAACTGTAAAAAAGGCAGTCCCATCCATCTGCCCAATGGGAACCAAGCCCCCTCTCAATTAGAGGCAGAGTGGACATCACCATGCCAGAATCCTCAGGATTGGGGAATGAATGATGGACTAGAGAAGACTTGCTGTTATTCTGTATATATTTATTGTTATTCTAGCAATGAAAGAACTTTTATCATTGATTTGTGGGCAGTGGTCACTGGAGGTTCTGAGGGGAGGAAGAGAGAAAAATAGGTGTAATAGGAAGAAAGGCTTTAAAAAGGCCTATCCTGGGGCCTTAGGTGTTCATCTCACCCTGTAGCACACTCATACATATGTCTTGGGTTGTGTACTTATTTCTAGTTTTCTTGTTTCTTAATAAACTCTTTACTCTCTTACCTAGCCCATGGCATGTCCTTAAGTTCTTTTATGTGAACCTAAAAGTCCAGGAACCAGAGCATTCCACTAACATATTTGGCAAGCCAGGAGACAAAGAGGCAAGTAAATCTCACTGACACTCTAGGAAGAATGGAGGATCTAGGATTTTTAATTAAAAACGCTGTTGGTACCCTCTTTTGTTTTATTAGCGGGGCCCATGTGGTCAGGCCTGGAGTTTTGTTCCTTACTCAGCTGCTGGGAGGCACTGAGATTCTTATTACTACATTATCTCCAGGGCCCCTCAGGCTGTTTGCCTGTAAGACACAGATCAGTCCCTGCTTCTAAATGTGCCTCTTTTTTTTTTTTTTTTTTATTAT
>JAKSZT010054354.1:180421-197455 GCA_026826555.1 Tolypeutes matacus | reverse complement strand
TTTTTTTTTTTTTTTAGCCAAATGCAGGACCCAAAATAATTCCTCTTCTAAACCAACCCCCTTAAGGAAGGGACCCTAGCTGGGCCCATGGAAATTAATCAAGCACGTCCCACTTTCCGGACTCCCCAGGTTAGCTGAAACTCTGATGTTAGTCAGTGAGGAGTGCTAAGGATGGCGGATTCCGCCCCTTCTGGCGTCGAGCTCCAGCGTTACCGGGCTGCTCAGTAAATCAGTTTGAGTGCAGATTCGTGTCTGCTCTCAGCCTGGTGCTGCTTCAGTTCGGCTTATCTGCTCCCCAAAGCTATGGGGCGGTACAGGCAGCCAGATCGATGTCTAAAATTATAAAATACCCTTCCCTGTCTTCCAACTGAACCCTCCCTTCTTTGGGAAGTGTCCCTTCCTCCTGGCTCCGCAGCAGCCCGGGTCTTATCCCTGGATGGCTAGGGAAATCAGCTGCGTTCCCCTACCAATATCCCCCCTCCGGTTCACTGGGTGCTGATTAGCTCGTTTGCTCTGTTCACACAAGGTCCAAGGGGCGCCAGGCAGCCAGCTCCCCAGAAAACAAAACTTTTTCACCCCGCCCCCGGCTCCAAATGGAGGTTTTATTTTTTTTTTCCATAACCGCGGGGCTCAGCCGCCTGTGCCAACCTCCACCAGCAGCCTCAAAACTCACGAATCTCCACCGTTCGGTCCACCCCGCCGATCCACGCAGATAGATGTCCCAAGCTTCTCACTCCACTCTTGCACAGCACAGACCCCCGGGCAGGACTCTGTCCCCAATCCGCCTTGCTCTGGGAGCTTGCAGTGTGCGCCTTCCTACACCAACGCCATCTTGCCCCCTAAATGTGCCTCTTAATGTATGGTTTAACAGCAAAACTCAGTCACTGGCAGTAATAAAATGGCTCTCTCGCAGCTGTTTTCGAAGACCTCTACAAGAGTAGGAAAAAAGAAGTGTCCCTAGCCATTCATGAGAAAAACTGGTTTTTCTTGAGACTTCAATGACCTCATTGAGTATATACTGGAAATAGTGTTGTTCATCCAAGGTCTATCAAAATCAAAATGGGACATGTTTAAGTTAGCCAAAGAGGTGCTGATGGAAAGTACCAGAAATCTGTTGGCTTTTCAAAGGGTATTTATTTTGGGTAGGAGCTTACAGTTACAAGGCCTTAAAGAGTATTACGCAAGGTACCATGAGAGGTACTTTCTCACCAAAGGTGGTTGCTGAACTCTGTGAGGGTTCAGCTTTCGTTCTTCCTCTTAAGGCCCTATGGTTCCAGCTTCTTCTGATCTCTTAAGAATGCTGGCATAAGTCTTGTTTCTTTCCAGGTTCAGCTTCTCTGGGCTCTTCACAAGGTCAGCTGTAAACTATCAAGCAAATGGCTCAGCTCTCTCTGGGGCTCCAGCATCAAAACTAAGTTCTCTCCTCTTGTATCTATAGAGCTCTTGTATCTTTTCCTGTGTGTCTTCTTGAGTGAGTTTCCATTTATATAGCCCACCAAGGGGTCAGGGGCTCAACCCTGTGTCACACTGTACTGACTTGGTCCAATCAAAGCCCTAATTTTAACATAATTTAATCAAAGACATCTCAGCTGAATCTAATACAATCAAAGGGTATCACACCCAGAGGAACAGACCAGTTTACAAACATAATCTATATCTTTCTTTTTGAATTCATAAACAATATCAAACTGCTATAGGAAATAAGCAGAGCTCTGAAGTAAAGCAAAATGGTGTAGATTGTATTTCAAAGCATTGGAAAAAATTTGATTATAGGCCAATAACTAAAAAGAATGAAATTTTTGTGCAAAACCTCATGGTCACAGTGCAGATTAGAATAATTAGAAATAGACTTCAAAGAGATCTTTTAAATGTTATTTTACAAGTAAACTTATTTTGACAGAGAATGAAAATTATAAGTAACATTAATGAGTTCTGTGTTTGTCTAACTCTCTATTTGTGTCTATTTGTTCAGCATATATTTTCATACAATGGGATGATAATATCAATTTAACAAATGAAAATTCTTAAAAGAGGTCTATTCAAATAGTTAAAATTTAAATATGGATGTGTATATGTGAATGAATGTTCTTGGATCACAAACTAGGCTAAGAAGGATGGAAAGGTCATATAGAAATCTGAATATAGACACTATTGGGAAAGGAAAAAAAAAGTTTTTCCTAAGCTCTTTGACCTACCGAGCCCCCAGGGCCTTCTCTTTATAAGAGCTATGGTGGAAGGGCTAGGTGTGACAAGATGGGAAAATGTAAGTTTAGATTAAAACTTTTATCTACTAGGCTGGGGAATTAAGAATCATAGTTTGTTCTTTAATTCCCTAATGTAAACCCATTAACAGACTTAAAATGAGAATAATGAATATGCTAATTTTCAAATTTCAGTAAGTAAAGGAAAAAAGTTCTTGAAAGTTATGGAAAGATTTTTCTAAATCATAATTAAAACAAATTAAACAATTATAACATATTCCAGAATCTAGCAGTAATTATGCTTTTAAGGTTATCCACAGTTTTAGAATTTTATTAAAGAAAAGAGAATTTTTAGCCCCCTGTGAAGTAAGGAAAGAGAACATTTCTTGCATAGACTATCATGGCTTCCATTTTATTTGGCTTGTGTGTCATCTTCATAGGTTTATAGGATACTAATAAATTAATATTATAAATACTAAATATTTAAGTTGAAATTTGTGAGTTTCTGTTTAATAAAATTAAAGTTAAAGAAGGAAAGGTAAATCTGTCTTAAAATGGAATGACTAGTTTTCATAGAACAAATGAGGAATGTAAGACAAGACTTTAAATGGATTAAGGTAAATCTCATTGATTGCTAACTGTAATTTATAAGCTTATTTAAATATGAAGTTCTAGTCTATGTGGTTATCATGAATTTATAGAAGTTTGTAAATCATCTAAATTGAAGCATTTAAATGGCTAATTCTAGGGAGACATTATTAATTAGAAACCTAAACTGATATTAATAACAAAAAGTAACTTCCTAACAGGGAAACCTGTCAGAGGCCACATCAATCTGCATATTAAAGTGGTGGTAACAGAGACTCCATTGGGAATTTTAGATTTTCATAAAATAATGGAGAAAATAGTTGTTCCTGTACTGCTAAAGTAAAATCTCTATTAACTAATGTAATCATGGTAAAGGTATAGAAGTAAAAAGTAAAGTACTAAAAACATTTAAGTTCATTTGATATGTTATACATTGCATTGAAAGTGTTTGGAAAGTGTATAAAATTAAAAGAGATAGACTTCAGTATTTTCAACTCTCTTGTACTGCATTCAAACCAGTCCAAATACCCTGCACGGTGCCTATCCATTTGAGTTATTGGCTAGGTCAGTTTCTATAACCTCTAACACAAAAAAAGTATCTACCACATCTGGACATACTCCTGAAGTGAATGGAGAGTATGTTGCAGTATTGGACTTCTGCAGTGGCTGGCAATGGCTCACTATGTCCAGATTTACAATGGACATTGCCTCTAGGCTGGCTCAGTTTCATGGTGCCAAAGGGCACTATGCATCAGGCTGGTGAAACACTTGATCCTACCTTCCTAGCTTCTCTCTTGGATCAACAGTGCTGCAGCATGCTGGTTGTGTGAAGGACATACCAAGAGGAGCAATAATTATCAGAGTAATGTGAGCAGAACTTAAACACAGTTGGCATTATGGCCTGCTCCCTTTAGAGACATGTGTGGTATTGCAAACCTGGAGCTTAGATCTATTAGCTGCAGCTCAAAGAGGAACTTGTGCATTCATTAGTATTAAGTGTTGTACCTATATACCTGATGATTATAATAATATCTCTTCTATTCTAGACCATATGCAGAGAGTATTGAATATATTAAAATCCTGTTAAATTTTATTCATTTTCTAAATAGTTAATGAATGTGCTTATAAGGTACAGGAATGGCTCTTTTAAGTACTGTCTTTATTTTTCTTGTCATATGCTTGCCTTGTTTTTGCCTATACTGTCTTTATGAGTTTATGTCTAAGGTAGTGACTCTCTTCATACCTCTCCTAGCATAGGTGGCTATCCCAGGCATAATTACCACCGTGGGAACTGGGGTTGGCAATTTATACCAAACCCAGCAGTTCTACCACAATCTCTCCCTAGAGTTAACCATAAAAGAATAAAATAACTTAAGGAAGAATGCTGTTTCCCATCAGATTTGGGGGAGTCCAGATTCTGAAGGCACCTGGCCTTTCTCATCCTTGTGGTTCAGCATGTCATAGCTAGCCCCTTGTTGGGTCCACTTACCACCAACTTCTTTATTCTTTTAGCAGGACAGTGTTCCTTAAATTCTAAGTTTATTTCTTCCAGAATCAACACCTTCCAGAACAAGATATTAGTCACATGGGGATTTCATCCAGTTCTTAACATGGTGCCAGACCCATCTTTGCTCAACCTCAATAGAATAGCCGAGGACTTTATGCCCTGTCAGGCAGGGACTACTCTGACTAACGACCAGGAAGCAGCTACAGAAGAATGACCAACACCTTTCAGCTCCCCCTTAAGTACAAGGGTATAAGCTCTCTGAGGGAAGAGTTGAGGCCGGTTAGTATAGGGAAAGAGGGAAGGCAACTGGGACCTGGCAGAGTACATGGCCATGAGACCCTACCAAGAAACCCCTGCTACTGAAAACAAAGCCAGAAAGATTCCAACTAGACCATGGCCACAAGGTCTCATTTTGAACTCATTCTGAGGCCAAGGGGAAGCCCTGGATAAGTCCAAACAACAAGCCTCCCCATTGGTCCCATGAGAACTAACAGGTGTGGCATCCAATCAGAAGAGCAAACAGCTGGGACCCCTCCCCAACATTAGGAAAGGGGAGGAGGAAAGGCTTTAAAAAGGTCTAACCTGGGACCCCAATTTCATATCTCACCACGTAACATGCCCACACCCATGTCTCAGGTTATGTGCTTATCTCATTTCTAGCTTTCTTGTTTCTTAATAAACTCTTTACTCTCTTGCCTACCCTATGATGTGTCCTTAAATTCTTTTATGTGACACAGCCAAGAACTTAGATGCTAGAACCCAGAGCATTCTGCAAACATCAGGAGTGTGTAGGATGGGGACCAAGGGAAAAGGGAAAGGGTAATCCCTTGGCTTACCCTAGTTGTGCCAGGGAAGGCAGAGAAGGCCAAAGGTAGCCCCTGATGTACACCATTTTGCAGATGCCAAGGGGTAGGGGGACCTGATTGCTGAAAAGAGGCCTAGCAGGTGAAAAGGCTTGGCCTCAGAAATCTGGGTCTCTGCTGTCCTTGCCAGCTAGGGCTTGTGTGAGACTAGGGGATCTACAGAAGGGCTAGGATGCAGTGCCTGTCTGAGTCACTGTGGGCTTGGTCAGGGTGGAGACAGCCATGCAGGTGGTGGGGAGTACCTTCAGGTGCCTATTAGAAGCTGCCATTCTCTGGGTGGTGGTGGCCAAAAGAAGAGGGGGGGGGAGAGAGAGAGAGAGAGAGAGAGAGAGAGAGAGAGAGAATGTGGCTAGCAAAAGCACCTGACATTCACACTCTCCCATCCGAGTACTAACCAGGCCCAACCCAGTTTAGCTTCAGAGATGAGTGACATTAGTAATGTTCAGGGTGTTAGTGTCAAAAACTGTGGTTTCTGTGGCCTGGACCTACAAAAGTCTGCACTGGACAGTGCTGTGAAGACTCACCCAGCTGCAGGAGCTGCAGGCCCCCACTTCCTGACACCTGCTTACTGACACAAGCCAAAAGGACACCCCAGCTGCAGTGGTATGCCTCTTGCTTGGCTTGTATCAACACCCTGGGGTGACAAGGGCAGATAAAATGCAGGCCAGGCAGTGAGACCACACTGGCAGTGTCTGGCTACCTGTCTAGAAAACCAGAGTTCAAGGGCAACCTGGGGTCCTGGGCACTCTGCTAGGTGGGTTAAAAAGAGGAGGGCCTCTGCTTTGCTTTGGACTTCCCACCAGGTCAGTCACCCTCAAAGGGAGTGCCCTTGGCCCTACCCCACCCTGCCCAGCCTGTCTCAGTATCTGAAAAGGCCCCCCACCCCTACACAACAACCACACACACCCCTTTCCCAGTCCATGTGTGCCCCATGCCCACCACTGCAGGGACCCAGCTTTCCCCAACATCCAACCGAAACCACCAGAAATCCTGATGTCTACCCCAACTGGTAGCTGCCCAGCCTGGGTGGCCCTTCCTGTCAGGTCCATCCAGGGGACTTGACTGAACATACCAGGCCAGGGAAAGGAGGAAGCCCAAGTCCTTGTTTACTGCTCAGCTCTCAGGGACATCTCTTCTCTAGCCAGCCCAGTCCAGGAATAGCCTCCCACTGGGTGCACCCCACCCACCCAGAATCTGACTGTGGGTGAGTCCACAGCACTCCTGTTATTGGCCATCTTCACATGAGCACAGCACCTGTCCCATGCCAGGCTCAGTCCTTGACTCTCAGATCCAAACTGGGAACCACCCAACACAGAAAGTCAATGTTCACCCAGAGCATTGGGGATCCAGGACCACAGGTGCCAAGCTCCTCCCTGGTCCACACATGTGACCTCATGAAACACAAGATGTTGTGCACTGGGACCATCCCCTCAACCCAGGAGCTGGAGCCAAATTGGGAAACTGATCAGTTCTGCTATGACTAGAAATCCCAGCCAGGGGTCAAGATGGAGACTGGCAGGTCCTGGGCTTGGAGGCAGGCTCTCTGGATATATCATCACCTGAGAAGAAATGTCCTTGGAGCTGGGTACTTGGATCAGCTTTTTGAACAGGCAGATTGTGCAGGATGTGGGTAGAGAGGTGGGATTCCATAAGCTGGTGCTCAGGCAGAGGCCATTTGGTGCAGTAGCCAGAGCCTCCACTCACACCTCCTGGTTCTTTGCTGTGTTTGGACAGGTGTATTAGTCAAAGGAGTGCTGATGCAAAGTACCAAAAATCTGTTGGGTTTTAAAAAGGGTATATATTTGGGGTGGAAGTTTACAGCTACCAGGCCCTAAAGAGTCCAACTCAAGATACCATAAGAGGTACATTCTCACCCAAAGTCATTCGCCACGTGTTCGGCAAAATGGTGGATGATGTCTGTGAGGGTTTAGCCTTCCTCTTCCTTTTAAGTCTCCATGGTCACAGCTTCTTCCAAAATCAGCTGTAGGCTGGGATAAGTCTCATCTCTCTCCCGGGGCTCATTTCTCTCTGGGCTCAGCTGCTCTGCTCACTTCACAAGGCCAGCTGTAAACTATCAGGCAAATGGCTCATCTCTCTCCCTGGGGCCTCTGCCATGTCTAATGGAGCTTTCTATCTTTCCTCATGTATCTGCTTTTCTGTGTATTTACTTCCTGGGGCCTCCAGCATCAAAAATCCAACTCTCTCCTCTGCCATGTTGTTTTCTCTGTGAGTTCCAGCCCACTAAGGGGTCAGGGAATCAACGTCCTACTGACATGGCCCAATCAAAGCCCTAATCATAATTTAATCAAGCAAAAATGAAACCTCTGAATTTAATACAATCTAATATGCCCAGAAGAACAGACTAGTTTACAAACAGAATCCAATACCTATTTTGGAATTCATAAACAATATCAAACTGCTACAACAGTTTCCTCCAAAAGGCCCTTGCAGCACAGAACTAAGGCCCTGGGGTTGGCAGTGGGTTAGGAGCAGATGCCGACTCACCACCCCACCCCACCCCCACCATGATGGGGTTCTCTCCTGGCATCTTTTTGTTGGAGTCTTACAGGCCTGTTCTTGTTCAATTTTTCTTGCAATTGTTCTCAATGTCCAGAGGTATTGACCCAAATACAACAGATTGTGTTGGAAATTTTGTTATGGTAAACATGATAATTTCCAATACAAGAGTTTACCAGATATGGTGCCAGAAAGGAGAAACACATCACTCAGAAAGTGATTTATTGCAAGTACACAAGCAAGGAACTGGGAGAGTCTTCCCAAAACCAGTTCAAATTGATAATGGGAGGTAGGGTTTTTATAGGCAAAAGAAAAAGAAAATGGTGTAGTTGAGAAAAAAACACTCTAAAAACTTAAAAAGTCAAGTGATGTTTCCAGGGGTCTTGTGTTGAGGATATGTAAAAATTCTCAGTTCTGCATTGTCTCAATCATATTAAACTTGTCCTTGGTTTCAGCAGCTTAAAAACCACAGTTTAGATATTGTTGTGCAGATGCCTATGTGCAAGGCCTTTATGAGTCCTTTCTCAGCCAACCACTCAAGGACATCAGGCAATTTTTTTTTTTTTGGTCCCTGAGGAAAGTTACAGATTTACAGGATTTTCCTGACACCATTCTGTCTGGTTTTGCTTCCAGATGAGACATTCTCTTATACCTGTAAACAAAATTGAGAAGTTCTGGTTAATATCCTTTGAGGAACTAAATGTAAAGAGTAAAGTTCTAAAATTAGATTAATAGAAAACCAGCTCAATTAGTGTATTAGAATTTTCAGAGCTACTTAAGTGAAGAAAATTTTAGCAAGCACATTTTCCAACTATCATTGTAAAAAAAGAGGCCTTGTTCAGCTAATGTATAATCAAGTTTGGTTATGTTATTGTCTAAAAGAACTTTAGGTAATGAATCTATTGCCTGTTGCTTTGCAGCTCTAGCTCAAGCAGTAGATTCCATAAGTTCTCCTATTGTGATACAAGGATTTCTAATTATGTTTGCATTTTTCTTAAGGTCAAGCCAAGGTAGTAACAATCTGCCAAAAGAGGCAAACCCAAAATCATGAACTCCCTGGGTAAATTATTTTTTGTCTCACAATAAATATTGTGGGGACTAGTCCAGTGAGAAATTTCAGATTCATTATAAACTCCTAAAGGTGCAGTGATGAGACCAAGTGCAAATTGCCCAGAAATTTATCCTATTAAGAGCCCAGTCAAAAACATTATCAAAGCCCCTACAGTTTTTGCAGGAAGGAAAAATGCCTTTAAAAAACTAATGATAATCATGCAACCTATCTGCAGGACAGACACATCTAACAGCATGTCATCAGTAAGCATCATTGGAGTGAACCCTAGTTTGCCAAATAGATACCTGGCAATGGAATAAATTCGGAATTCAGTACAATCAACTAAGTATAATTAATTTAGGGATTAAATGCTAAAAATTTCTGAGAGTTTTTGAAATTAGGGAAAAATAAAACTGAATGCAAAACTCTAATCAGATTTCTTATAAAAAGACAACTGAATAAACATGGTTCACATACATGAACTTAGAAACAACTTGAATCTTGCAGATAACTCTGTAATTGTGATGTTATAATCAAGAAAATCTCCATGTATGGAGGAGAATAATGTGTATATGAAACTAACATGGGCAGGATTTTCATTGTATACTGTCACTAGATAATTAGTCTAGGATTCGTATGTAGGGAAATGAAGACTTTCATGTATATGGATGTATGTTTATATAGTCTTTCATCTAATTCCCCACAGTAGAGATCTCACACCCTAAAGAATTCCTTTCAATGTTATTATTTGCAAGAAGAATTCACTTACAGATCCACGGTGACTCAACATGCATTAATTGACATGACAAAGAAATCATACTTCAGCAAACCACGTGGGAAATAATCACTGACCAGTCATCTTTTCATCAAAATAAGCAGAATTATACAAGAAGTAAATCATGTGAATGCCATTGAAGTGCTAAAGCCTTTATTGAAATCTCTGTCCACAGACATAACAATGAAACTCAATTTGAAGAGAAACCATATGGTTGCCTTCTATGTGGGAGTTTTCATTAAATTTTTCATCTTAAGCAACATGAAATAATTCACAAAGGAAAGGAGACCTATGAATGTCATCTATGTGGAAAACCCTTCAGTCAATATTCTATTCTTGGACAAAAATGGGAGAATTCACACTGGAGAGAAAGTATGAATTCCATGTATGTGGGAAAGCATTCATTGCTCTGCCCCCAGTCAACATAGAAGAACTTACATCGGAAAGAAACCCCATGAATGTCATCTATGTGTAACAGCCTTCTTTCATTGCTTATCACTTAAAGAACTTGAGAGAACTCACATTGAGCAAAACCCTATAAATATCATCTATGTGGGAAAACTTTCAATCATAGTTATGCCCTCAGGCAACATGAGAGAATGCACACTGGACAAAAACTCTATCATCTAAATGGGAAAATCTCAATTTTTAAAATAATCTTAGACAACATGAGATTATTCAAATTGAAGAGAAACTCTATGAATGTCATCAATGTGGGAAAGCCTGTAGTCCATATTCTGACCTTAGATGGAATACAGAACTCATGCTATTAATGCTTGGGATATGAAAGAGACTTCAGCCATAGAAGTCTCTTTTAAAAAGTCCCTTTAAACACACCAAAGAACTCACATACTGAAGAAACACTATGTTTTCCATCAACGTGGAAGTGCCTTTAGTCATCAGTACTACCTAAGGTAATATAAGGGAATTAATAAGAGAGAGAATCCATATTCAATGCCTTCTATGTAGCAAAGCCCTTAGAAGATAGTCTGATGATATACCATATGAGAGAACTCACAATATAAATCTAAAGGAAGTGGAGAGTCAGAGAAATCAAATATGAGAAATTCTATGTCTGTACTCAATATGGGAATGCCTTGCTTTATAATTTAAATAAAATAAGTGAACTGCACATGAGTGAAACACTAGGTCAGTAATCAGTATGCACTATCATTCAGACAAATAGAAACCTTGGTGTGCTAAAGAAAACCCAGTTTAGGGATAACTATGAAAACATGAAATAAGAAAGAAAAGTCTTTACTAGGATGAAAACCCTTGAGGGAGTTTGAGAAAATTCATAATGGAGAATGTTTTAAAAGGGGAATCATTATTCACAACTGGGGAGCTTATGGGCATCAGTTATCTTGTATCTGTGAGGGCTATTTTTTGAGGAGTATGGCCAAATGAGTGGGTATATCAGGGCTGAGTTATGGAGGTCCGTGGTGGAAATGCTATAGGTTTGGGAATAGGAGAATATGTGAAAGTTTTGATTTTGGAGTCTTCTAATGTAAATGAATATGATTTTGTGGTTGCCTCTAATGGGTCAGTGATGGACATTTCTTTGAATCAGTGATTAAATATCTGAAGAATAGGAAAAGACATGGTTGCTTTGTTTCTGATCCTAAAGAACACAGCATTTCATTTCAGTTACTAGAGTCTTTATCAGTGGGTGAGAAAGTCCTGCAGATAGTAATTCACTGAGTCAAGCAGAAGTCCAGATTGTTCCCTTTATCCCTTGCTAATGGCCCAATAGGAAGTATCAGTCAGAATCCACTGCAAAAATCTTGTTCATAATAAGAAAAGTAATATATTCTAAAAGTAAAATATTCTAAAATCTACAAGACCCATTATGATGATCCAGATGTGGAAATCCACTCCTTGATCTTAATTTTGGGGAACTTAAAATCTGTTTTATCTCTCTATACAAACCTTTCAGCTAATGTCATACATAATTTTAAAAGACTGATGAATGCTTTCCTACTGAAATTGGGACCATTTGAAGTATTTCTGTTCTCAAAACTATACCTTATATTTTATGTAATATTGAAAGACTGAATACTTTACCCTAAATAGAGACAAAGTAAAGGATGTATTCTCTCATTACTTCAGTTATATATTGATATTATGGTGGAGTTAGTGTAATAAGTCAAAGAATGGAAAGAAAAATCAGAAAACATGGAAAAGAACATTGTTTTTGATTGCAGATGACATGATTGGGTATCAGAAACTACTATATTAAGTTAGGGAAAATATTTAGAGGTAATTAGTAACTTTATTAAGGTCACCATGTCCAAAGATAAAAAAAAAACCACTTCAATTTCTATATACTAGAAATGTAATGATAGAGGTTGTAGCAGCTTGATATTATTTATGAATTCCAAAAAGAGATATTGTATTATGTTTTTAAACTGGTCTTTTCCTCTGGGTGTGATTAAATTATGATTAGGGCTTTGATTGGGCCATGTCAGTAGGATGTTGATTTCCTGTCCCCTTAGTGGGCAGGGACTCACAAAGAAAAAGACATGGCAGAGGATTTAGTGGGACTTTTAGTGCTGGAGCCCCAAGAAGAAAATGCACAGAAAAGCAGATACATGAGGAAAGAGAGAAGGCTCCATTAGACATGGCAGAGGCCCCAGGAAGAGAAATGAGCCATTCACCTGATAGTTTACAGCTGGCCTTGTGGAGAGAGCAGAACAGCTGAGCCTGGAGAAGAATGAGCCCTAGGAGAGAGATGAGACTTATCCTAGCCTCAAGATGATATTGGAAGAAGCTGTGACCACAGAGTCTTAAGAGGAAGAGGAAGCCTGAGCCCTTGCAGATGATGGTAGCCATCTTGCTCCAATACATGGTAACAGACTTTGGTGAGGGAAGTAACTTACACTTTTTGGCTTGGTAACTGTAAGCTTCTACCCTAAATAAATACCCTTTATAAAAGCCAACAGATTTCTGGTATTTTGTATCAGCACCCCTTGGGCTGACTAATGCAGAGGTACTCCATGTTCCTGGGATTGTAATTACATGATGTCAGAATTTTCATGTCTATTCAGTGGTGAATCCACCCAGCAGCAGAAGCAGCCATGGGAAATTCAGTTATTTCATGGTTATCACCAAAGGTAAGTAAGGATCATTGATCAAGTAGGGATCATCCTCAGACTCTCTCTCACTGGGATCTCCAGTCTCATCGGATGTGCAAAGCATCTTGGTGCATCCTTCATTGGCTATGCTGTTCCATAGATGTCTATCATGATATAGACCTTGCCTTTGGCATCAACATGAGTAACATAGATTGTATCTTTCCACAAAGCCAGTTGTTTTCATAAGCCCTTTTGCCATATCTGGGAGACTTTTGATTCTCCATTCATGTTCTTTCCATGTTCCTGACATGATATTCTTTATGACTCCCACCATGAGACAGTAAACAGTTACATTGTGTGCTAGGGTGTTTTGTTCCATGTGTTCCAGGGTTAAGCAGATCACTCATAGTTCAGCACATTGGGTAATTTTCCCCATTGACATAGGTGGTTTATTGTCATTCTGAGGCTAGTTAAATAGCAGCTGCTGCCCAGTGGATACCAGACATCTTCAGCTTGGCTTACCCATCAGTGAAACAGCACCTGGTGGGCATCCTTGAATTGGGGCCTTCTGTATCCCAATACAAGTAGGGGAGGGTTTAATCTCATATTGCAACAGGATCATTGTTGAGGGACAATTCTGCCACCACTTCATGCAAGCATGTCTTTCTTTGGAGGCCCAGACAAGCAAACTTTTTAACTTACTACTTCCATTTGATGATACTTTGTCATTGGGCACATCCTGGATAAGTGTTCTGATTACCCAGGACCCAGGATCTGATAAGGATTTCTAGACTCAGGAGGATCTGAGAGCTCTTGGCAATCTTTACCATTTCCATTTCCACCAAGGACAAATAGCATACTGGAAGTTGCCTTTTGAAGGACTAGTTCTGGGTTTTGTCTGGGAACTTTGTGGCCTAAAAGCACATAGCTCTTCTTTCCATATGAACCAATATAGAGGTCCCAGGAGGATGTGAAGATGTGGAATATGTTGGCACCAATATGCGTATAGCTTAATAAACCACTAGGCTTCCTTTTTGGTGGTGGGTGACTTTAAGGACAGTAATTTCTCCTGTACTGCCTCAGGGATCCAGTGTTGGCTTGAGCTGATATAGAACCAAAGAAATGGACCTTTTGAGCTGGGCCTTGCATCTTGTTAGGATTTATGACCCAATCAAATTGTTGAATCACAGTTAGCAAGTCATGCAGTCCCTGAACAGTTTGTTCCTTGCACTGGTCCACCAACATGAAATCATCAGTATAATGGAGCACTTGGAGTTCTCTGGGCAGGGATAGCTTACTCAATTCCTGCCCAACCCAGTGATGGCAGATAATGATTGAGTTTAAATACTCATGTGGCAGTTCAACAAAGTTCCACTGTACATCTTGCATTGGAAAGAAAATTGATTCTGGTCCTCCTCTCAGGGTGGGAAGGCAAAAATGCATTCACCAGATCAAAACTTCATATCAAAGATCAGAGGAAGCCATGATGGTTTCCAAGTGTGGCACAATGTATGGGATTGCAGGAGGCAAAAGCAGCACTTGTGCATTCAAATGCCAATAGTCTACAATTAGTTACCATGCTCCACTTACCTTTTCCATTAGCCAAACCAGGCAATTATAGGTGGAGATGGTGGAACAGAAGACAGATGCAGAAAGAAGGTCTTTTATGAGTTCCTTTTCTCCACCAGGAAAGCAGTATTGCCACTGTTGGACAATGCAAGGAGGTGGGAATAATGGAGGTGCTAGCCCAACTCTCCCCAACCATATTAGATTCTCCAGAATGCCCTCTTTAGGCACCAGTTATTGTATATTGGGCTACTTTATCATATCCTGAAATCGTGTTGTTGCCCATTGTAACAAAGAATTCAGGTGGGCTCAAAAGAAACAATCCTCAGAAACAAATCACACCATTTTGTAACAGTAGTCATATGGAAATTCTTCCTGGGATGGCCTGGTGGCATTTAGGCTTTCAGTAAAAAGGAAGCATTTCTTTCTTAAGGTTGAGGCATTCTGGGGAGTCCTTGAGCTTCAAAAGATGTCTAGCATGGCCAGTCACCTCTCTCCTTTTCTTTTTCTTTTTTTTAAACTTTATTTTGTACACTTAATAATTGAAAATCTAAACAATTAAAAACTAAAAAGAAAATACAGTTGAATAAAAACATACATTTCTCAATTAAATGTATTGGATACATATAATTTTTTTTAATTATACAGAATGTTACACAATATATTTGGTTCATAGTAATGCAATCATACAGTATTATGTCCTTTGGTGTCTGGCTTGCTTCACTCAACATAATGCCCTTCAGGCTCATCCATGTTGTCATATGCTTTACGACTTCATTTTTCTTACAGCTGCATAATATTCCATTGTGTAAATAGACCGCAATTTGTTTATCCAGTCATCTGTTGATAGATATCTGCGTTGTTTCCTTACATCTGACAAAGATGAATAATGTCACTATGAACATTGGTGTTCAGATGTCTGTTCATGTCAATGCTTTCAGTTCTTCTGGATATGTACACAGTAGTGGTATTGCAGGGTCATGTGACAAGACTATACTCAACTTCTTTAAGAACTACCAAACAATCCTCCAAAGTGGCTGTACCATTCTGCATTACCACCAACAGTGAATAAGTGTTCCTAGCTCCCACAACACTTTTAGTACTCTCTATAATAGTGATAATTCTGATAGGTGAGAAATGATATCTTATTGTAGTTTTGATTTGCACTCCCCTAATCATTAGTGATGTTGAGCACATGATGTTCTTCATGTGTTTTTTTTTACAATATACTTTACAATTTAGATGGTACAGTTTAATAATTTTTGATAATATTTACCATGTCCTGTGTCCATTAGTATAAGGTAAAGAAAAACATTTCCCCTGACCACTAAATACCCCCTGTTTGATCTTTTCTGTTCCTTTCTCCCCATCCCCCTGGGGCACATGACACTCCCCTGTCTTAGCCCATTGGATGACAAGATTCATAGTTACATGCAACAAGAGGTCTTGACACACTGATTATCCTCCCCTATTAGGCACCTAGTCCCCTTCCCATCTCTCTCCCTATTATCCTGGGTATTCTAACCCGGCCTTCCTAATCTACCCACCTGTCAACCCTACACCACCAAACCTAGTGGTATCACTACCCACCTGTCCTATCCTTCAATATGCAACTATACTCTATCACTTTACCATAGATTATGGTTCACAACCTTCTCTTCTCTTTCTCTCCCTTCTTAACCTATCTTTCAGACAATGGTTCTCAGAGACTGCTCACTTTGCTCAATTCAAATCAGTGAGGTCATATACTGTTCATCCTTCAATGCCTGGCTTGCTTCAATCAATATAAGGTCTTCAAGATTCATCCAGCTTCAGCAAGATGGCATTAGTGTACGAGGGCACACATTGCAAGCTCCCAGAGCAAGGCAGACTGTGGACGGAGTCCTGCCCGGGAGTCTGTGCTGTGCACTTGTGGAGTGAGAAACTTGGGACATCTATCTGCGCAGATCAACGGTGTGGACGGAATGGTAGAGATTCATGAGTTTTAAGCCTGCCAGTGGTGGTTGGCACGGATGGCTGAGCCCCGCGGTTAGGGAGAAAAAAGATAACAATAAAATGGCCACTTGGAGCCGTGAATGGGGCGAGAAAGTTTTATTTTCTGGGGATCTGGCTGCCTGGCACCTCTTGGAACTTGTGTGAACAGAACAGCTGGAGTTAATCGTACCTGGTGAACGGCAGAGGGGATTCTGGTTGGGGGAGGGCGCTGATTTGCCTAGCTGCCCAGGGATAAGACTCGGGCCACCATGGAGCCAGGAAGAAGGTAATTCCCCAAAAGAGGGAGGGTTCTGTTGGAGGACAGGGAAGGGTATTTTTATTTTTATTTTTCGACATTGATCAGGCTGCCTGCACTGCCTCATAGCTTTGGGGAGCAGATAAGCCAACCTGAAGCAACATCAGGCTGAGAGCAGACCAGAATCTGCAGTCAAACCGATTTACATAGCAAACCAGTGACACTGGTTCTCTGCTCCAGAAGAGGCAGAGTCGGCTGTCTTTAGCACTCTGCACTGACTAACATCAGAGCTACAGCTACCCTGGGGAATCAAGGAAGTGGGATATGCTTGATTAATTTCCACTGGCCCAGCTAGGGTCCCTTCTGTAAGGGGGTTGGTCTAGAGGAGGAATTATTTTGGGTCCTGTATTTCACTAAAAAAATAAAAATAAAAATAAAAAAGTGAGAAGGTCACTTCAATAAATGAAAAATAAGTTCTTTTTAATTTAGTTTAATATCTAAAAGCTGCTTCAGGACCTGCATATGGAACCCTGTGGGGAAATTGATTGATAAACACAAGTAGGCAGAGAGTATCCACGTGGATCCTAGGAGTATTATTGACCCCTCTTAGTTATGTTTGACTGCTTGCCTTTGTGGATCTTTGGTTTCTCTCAGTTTCTTTC
>JAKSZT010054354.1:152700-180411 GCA_026826555.1 Tolypeutes matacus | reverse complement strand
GGAGGCTAGAGGAGAAGGCCAACATGTCCAAATAAGGTTATGGCTGTGAGGGGATGCTGTGATAGGCTGCGGTGAATAGGGAAGTTGGGTTCGGGGAAGAGAGAAGTTGGCTACGGGAAGCGGGTGGGGCGTAGCGCCCCACAGACACCTGTGGCAAGGTTTGACTTGGGTAAACATTACCTCATCTCCTCCCTTAGTTTTAATTTTAAGAAGCAATTTAGAAGAATTAAGGGTAGGGAACTGGGCCCGTCTTAGGTCGTAGCCGGCTGTGGCACTTAACAGCTCTTACCCGTCATTGGGCTGACCCAGCAGCAACTGTGCATAAGTGATAGGGGCTGCTCCTGTCTTAGGTCAGAACCGTGCTAGAGGAAAGGGCTGGAGCTTACCCGTCTTTGGGTGCATTAGCAGCTTTGACTGTGCCAGGGCCCAGTGGCAACAATCGGCTAGGCCCCTGTCTTAGGTTGTCCATCAGAGCTAAGAGAAGGTTCAGTTGCCCGTCATCGGATAACAGCCCAGCAAAGCAACAGTGGCTGGCGCCCTGTCTTAGGTTGGCCGTTCTGTGTGCCTGGCTAAGTTGCCCGTCGTTGGCTCGCCAGTTCAGCTCTGTCTTGGCCAAATTGTAAAAGGGGGAGAGGTTTGTTTGGAAGGGGAGGAGGGACAGGGTAGGGGCCTAGAGGGGTGAGTGATTGGCATGGGTTGGGCGATTGAAGGATTGGTTGTTGTTGGAGAGATGCAGATATTCAACTTCCCGGGTTTGGACTCGCTGATAGCGGACGGTCACTGGCTTATCGAAGAGGGAGTTGCGAATCGCCTGCAAGAGTTTTCGAAAGAGGGTAGGGCCTAGAGAGAGAAGGAGCAGAATGAGTATTAAAGGGCCAATGAAGGGGAGGAGGTAGGGGAGGAGTTTGTCAAATCCCCAGGAGGTCCAGGTGTTGTTGCTAAGGGCTTCATACTCCTTTTTGCGCTTAGCCAGGCCTTCCCTCAGCTGGGCCATGTTGTCCTTTATGAGGCCGGAGTGGTTGGCATAGAAGCAACATTCTTCTCCTAACGCGGCACACAGCCCCCCCTGTTTTAGGAAGAGGAGGTCGAGTCCTCTACGATTTTGGAGGACTACTTCCGACAGAGAGTTTAAGGATTTTTCTAAATGAGAGATAGAAGTTTCTATACGGGCAATGTCTTCATCTACAGCCATGCGTAAGGAGGAAAGAGCGGTTTGTTGTGTGCCGAGAGCAGTAGTTCCGAGGGCGATCCCACTAACACCTAGGAGTGAAGCAAGAGTTACAGCGGTGATGATCTCACGTTTTTGTACATTGACCGGGAGTAGTTGATGCTGCCAAAATGCAAGAAATTGATCGTTAGTGTGGAAATAAATGCGGGGAAGAATGGTAACGAGCACACAGGTTTCTCCACTGGTGTTGAGGGTGGCGACGCTCAGGCACGGTGTTAGACCTGTTGAGGAGCAGAGCCATTTCGTATCGTTGTGGGGGACCAAAAACTTAGAACTTGATTCAGGAGATAAGGTATAGTTGCAGAGAGACTGCATGGAGGAGGTAACGGTGCCCTTAACTTTAACCACACAAAGCCCACTACGGGAGACCGATTGTATTGTCAGGCCCCTAGTATGATTCCATTTGCAAGAGGCAGGGCTCTCTTCCGAGGAATCCTTATAGGAGGCATCAACAGCAATCGCCTCATAGTAGGGCAGAATAGAGGAGAGGCACAACCAGCAATCCTGGGTGAGATTGGGATTGGAGGCATTTAAATGGGTAAAAGAAGCATTGAGGAGAGATAGAAACGGGTTGGCAAGCGAAAGGGGGACGTTGGGGGGTTTAGGCGGAATGAAGGGAGTGATGGCGGGAGCATGAGTCGTGTTAGATGAGTTGGTATAAGTTGCGTGAGAGGGTGAGGGGGGAGGAGAAGAAACCGGAGGCCTAGGTGGGGGATTCGGTGGGTTGAGGATGGGGTTGGGGCCAACTGCTATACCAGGGGGAGTGGTAGGCTGGGATTTTTGTATTTTGAAAAATGTGCCATCGTCGTAATGGGTCTTGTAGAGCCGAATTCCCCACGTGTGGCCAGACAGCCATTGGACGTCGGTGGGGTTTTGCACCGTTAGGGTGAGATTGGGCCAACCTGTAACCTTGATTTGTTTGTCTTTGTTAGGGGGATTGGACCATCCGTATGCTATCGACTCACATCCCCAGGAGGGACAGTAGTAATGTGCGGGATCATGACAGGAGGAGTGAGAGGAACCTGCGGAAGAGGGGCAAATGTAATAACCTGATATTTCGCTGATAGGGAGACCTGTGTACCAGGACCAACAGAGGGGCCCAGATGGCCGTTGATCAAGGTTACGAATTGGGCGACCGTTGGGGTCACATCCACGGGGCCATTTGGCCTGTGCCTGGTTGTTGGAACTATAATGTATACCTTGGCCCGTGAGGCAGCAAGCATGTACAGTGAAAGAAGGGGCACCCGAGGTGACATTATAGCGGAGGATGATTTCTTGTTGCCAAAGCTGTAGCGTCCAGTTAAAAGGTTGATGATTATTATTGGCAAGCAAAGGGGAGGGAAATAGAAGGAGAAGGGCGAGGATTTTGAAAGGGGGTGTTACCAGGAATTTTGACTGCAGGCGACACTCTTCAGCTTCTTCTCTATTTCTTTGTCGTCTGCGTCTCTTTCCCATAGAGCGACGGTGCTGGTCTGACATTTCAGGCCGGGATCCAGATGGGTTGTGGGGCGCCATCTGGGAAGACACAAGCATATCCCCTCCCTTGACATAGGAGGGGGTGAGGTCCCTGCCATTGTTGGGTTTCTGGATCCTTCCATCTGACAGATGGAAGGGGAGTGCCTAAAGAGGATGCCCCCCAGTGCTTGTGCATTGGGGATAACCCATTTTCGTCAAAGGTAAGCAAATTGAGCTTAATTTGAGCTGCTGTGAGGATCTCTTCAGGCGTGCCTGAGGGGCTTATCTCCCTTTCCTTTAAAATAGTAATTTTGAGCTGTTGGTGAGACCTCTCAACCACGGCTTGTCCCTGGGGGTTGTAAGGAATGCCAAAGTGGTGGGTGATGTTATATAGCTTGAGGAAGGCCGCGAAGGTGGAACTATGGTAGGCTGGCCCATTGTCGGTTTTGATGTCCCAGGGAACTCCCATGAGGAGGATGGCTCATCTCATGGCCATGATACAATGTCGAGCTCGTTTCCCTGGGAGGGCAACTGCAGAAATTAAGCTGGAGAAGGTGTCCTTCACTACATGTACATATTTGAGTCTGCCGAAAGATGGGACGTGAGTGACGTCCATCTGCCACCGGGCATTGGGTTTTAAACCTCTGGGGTTAACTCCTTGGGGCTGCAGGGGCCCGAGCGGCAGGAAGGGAGCGCAGCGCTTACAGCTGCGCACCAGATGTTTGCACGTTTCGATGGGCAGGTCAGGGAACTGGTGTTGCAGGCTGGCAGCTGAGAAATGAAATCTAGAATGGAGACTGCGAGCCTGGGTTACTAGGTCCTCACACTGAACCTTCAGGATTAGGGCTGACACCTGCGAGTCGATGAGGGAGTTACCCTCAGAGAGAGGACCAGGCAACCCAGTATGGCTCCGAATGTGGACTATGAACCAGGGATGTATCCGCTGCTCAAGGAGCCCTTTGAGCCGACTTAGGGCGCTGTCAAGAGGAGAATCGGTTGGGAAAAAGGTACTGAGGGCAATGACCCTGGCGACTTGTGTGGCATAGGCACTGTCAGAGAAGATGTTAATGGCTTCTGACGAGTAGGTTACGAGGGCCAGTATGATTGCCTCAAGCTCCCCTCTCTGGACAGAATCCATCAGCCTGAGGGTACGACAGTGGGGAGTGTCAGTGCTAGTGGAGAAGGAGACAAATCCAAAGCCCTTCCTCGAAGCGTCAGTAAAAACAACACGGGCGTGCGGTATTGGTCGAGAGGATGGGAATGGATGACCATCAGGCAAAACTGTGAGGCCAGAGAGTGACTGTAGTAGTTTGGAATTTGGATAATGACAATCTATGCGTCCAGAGTAGCTGGAGAGCAAAATTTGGAAATCCATATCAGATTGGGCAAGCGAGTCAGTTTGGCTCCTGGAAAATGGCCAAATAAGAGTTTCAGGGGGTGTTCCATAAATTTGGACAGAAAGGCGCAATAACGTCTGCGCAAGTTGGATGACAGCCTTGATTACAGGAAGTATCTTGGAACTGCGCGATTTTGCTAAGTGCGACCAGATCAGAGGTCCCTTCTGCCATAATGCCCCAGTAGGAGTTCCTTTGGTTAGCAAAACTAAGGCTTGTATAGGTTCAGTAGGAATATAACGCCTGTTTGCCACAAGATTGATTTGGCGAGAAACCTTCTCAACCACTGTCCTTGCCTCTGGGGTAACCTTAACCATTTTGGTGGGCGCAGTGGCCGGGCTGCCCTTAGTTTCTAGGAGGTGAAAGAGAGGCTGCAGCTCTGCTGTGGTAATAGGAAGAGCGGATCTCAGCCAGTTTATTTGGCCACACAGAGATTGGAGCTCTGTTAGGCTTATTTTGTCTGGGCAGTGAATTCGAAGAGGAATCGGTTGGACATGTTCAGTTATTTGGTAACCCAGAAATGTAAAGGGAGCGTGGCACTGAATCTTATCTGAATTCACGGTCAAGCCAAGGTTGGTAAGGTTCTGAACCAATTCCTGAAAACCCTCTGACAGGGCGCGAGAATCTTCATGGGCCAGGAGAAAATCATCCATATAGTGAATGACGAAAAATCTATGCCTGAGAGGCTGGATAGCATGACTGACATAAATTTGGCAGATGGCGGGGCTATTTTTCATGCCCTGTGGCAGCACTTTCCACTGATATCGTTCATTGGCCCCTCGATTATTAATCTGGGGGACCGAGAACGCAAACTTCTCCTTATCTGATTCGTGTAGCGGAATGGAGAAGAAGCAGTCCTTAATGTCAAGTACGACGAGGTAATAGTCCAGAGGCACCGCGGATGGATGGGGGAGCCCTGGCTGAGGGGAACCCATGGGTTTAATATGGGCATTTATTGCCCTAAGGTCGTGGAGGAGGCGGTAGGAGTTTTTACCCCTCTTTTGGATGACAAAAATAGGAGAGTTCCAAGGGCTGGTGCTTTTTTCTATATGATCAAGCCGCAATTGCTCCTGGACCAACGTGTGTAAAGCTTGTAATTTGTGGGACGGTAAAGGCCATTGCTCAACCCAAACAGGCTCCTCAGTGTCCCAGGTAAGAGGAGTGGGTTTCGGAGGTGTAAAACTGGCAATGGCCGTTAGGATTGGGGGTGACGAGGAGGGCTAGTGGAGACCATGGCCCCGAGTCCAGCAAGGACGTCGCGACCCCATAGGATTGAGGACAGAGATGGGAGGAAGAGAGGTTTAAAGACACCGTGATGGCCTTCCTCGTCTGTCCAGGAAAGATTGTTGACTGCTTGGGTGGAGCCGCCTAGGCCGGTGGCACCCGACACGGAGGGGCCTGGCTTGGTTTGGCAGATATGGGAGTATAGGGCTGGCAGACAGGAAATTTCTGCCCCGGTGTCCAGAGTACCGGAGAGCCAGATATCACCGACCCTTAATGAAAGGAGTGGGCGGCTGTGGAGGATGGGGAGCATCCAGTGAACGGAGACACTGTCGTGAGGGTGCTCCCCCAAGGAACGGGGAGGGGAGGAAGGGGGACTGGGCAGGGGGGGGGAAGGAGGTCAACAGTCTATGTTCTAGCTCTCTTACGGACGGGGGCGAAAGGGAGGCTTGTCCCCTTTTTTGGCGGGCTGGGGACCGCCCCTCTGGGCGTTTAAAGGCCGTCCAGAGGCATCAGTGGTGGAACGGCAGTCACGAGCCCAATGGTAACCCTTTTGGCAGCGAGGGCACGGGGACACTGGGGGGCGCTTGCGACCGCCCTGGGGGACCACCGGGGGCTCGGCGGCAGGGTGAGGAACAGGGGGTTGGGGGGCAGGTGGAGGGCGATATGGGCATTCTCGAGCAAAGTGACCTTGTTGCCCACACTGAAAACAGGGTCCGGCTGCGGCAGCCATGGCAGCAGCGACACCAATAACAATATTATGTGCAGTTTGATCAAGGTCCTTGCAAGCTAATATCCAGTCATTGACAGTACCTGTGAGCTTAGCTGAGATAGCTTGCTTACACACGGAATTAGCTCCCTCTAGAATAAGTTCCCGGGCCAGGGCGGCTTGGGCCTGGTCATTGTTAAGCTTACGCGCACAAACCTCTTGGACCCGAGAAACAAAAGAAGAGAAATCTTCATCTTTGCCCTGAGTGAGCTTGGTGATGTTATCAGTTTTGTTGGCAGAACACCGTTGGAAGGCGGTCATGGCTATTTGAGAAATTTGTTGCCATCCAACTGGGGGCATGGGGGTGTTGGTATAGCCGAGCGGTGCGGCAAAGGGTCCCGAACCAAGCAATGCATCCAGGGGGAGCTGGATTCCTAACGCCAGGTTTTCGCGGTTTTGTGCCTCTGCCCTATCCTGATAATGTGCCCTCCAATTAATAAATTGACCCGAGTTGAGGACTGCCCGAGCAATATTCTGCCAGTCGTGTGGGGTGTTAAGGTTTCCGGCTAAGTTTGCAAGCAGCTGTTGGGCGTATGGGCTGCTTAAGCCGTCCTCTTTGACTGCCTCGCGTAGCCCTTTGAGGTCACGTCCATCGTAGGGATACCAAGGAAGAGGACGTTGAGGGGTAGCTACAGGGTTAACAGGGAACACAGCAGGCGGAGACGGGGTGGGAGGAGCCTGTGGAGCCGTAGGACAAGGAGAGGTGGGGCTGAAGTGGGAGGATTTTTCTGAAGGTTTTCCCAGTACAATGTGAGGGTGGTTAGAAGCGCTGGAGGTATGGAGGAGGAGCCAGAAAGCGGAAGGCAGGGTGGGGGCGGAGGTTCGGGTGGGTTCCGCTTTTCGAGCGGAGAAGAAGGAGGAAGTGCGCCATCTTGGCTGCTGCAAGGATCAGCATTGAGAACCTTTGGCGGGAGAGGGGCAGAGGGGCAAGGTGGCCCAGGCGGGTCCTCCAAGAGATTATTGACAGCAAGGATGAAGGAGGAAGTATCTTCAGAGCTATCAGGGGAAGGTTCCGTGGGCAGTCCCGCGGGAGGGTGCTCTGGGGGAGAGGCGCCGAGCAGGCAGGAACGAACGGTTATGAGAGTGGGGATGAGGCCAGGAGGAAAGCGCTTGTTCTCGTGCTCAATGGCCGAGGTTACCCGATCGATTAGCAGGCGGTAAGTGTCTGGGTCCCAAAGATTAGCGGTAGGGAGCCAAGGGTTAAAGGGTAAGAGAAGGTCCCAATAGGTTTGGAGCTGTTTGGAGGAAGTCCTGCAGTTATGGCATGCGAGCAGTGCGGCTAAAGCGCGGACCTGGGGTGCCTGATGCTTAGAAAAGGAGTTTCCCATTGCCGGTGGCTAGGAGGACGACGAGGGCCAAGAGGAGAGCGAGTAGGAGGAGCACTAACCCAACGGAGGGAAGAGGAGTTTGAGTGAGACTGGGGAAGAGGTGGAACAGAAGGGCAAAGAGGAGCAGGAGGGCGATGGGGCCAAGAACAAAGAGAGCGAAAAGCATGTGTCTTACCTGGTGGTTGGGTGCCCCACGTTGGGCGCCAATTGCCGCTTTGTTTCCGGGCCTGAGGGTGATCAGCCCTGCTGCAGCCCGGGGAGCGACACGAGCTAGTTGTGGGCCGTCCGGCGTGCACTCCGGGAACGGCGGGGGGTGAAGAAGTTGTCAGGAGAGTGCAGGCCCGGCTCCCTGGTCTTCACGGGGGTTAAGGAGAAGTTGTCACAGGGTCGCCGTTTGGTGCCCTGTGGTCTCCCTGACAGTACTAAATGAAGAGACACCACTCACTTGCTTGCTGGAAGGTAAGACCTTTATTCAGGGAGAGCTGTGCAGTTTTATAGGCAGTGTTGGGCGGGGGTGAGCGTGTTGTCTTCTGATAGGGCTAAGCTGTTGCTGGGCGTGGGGGGAAGATTTGGGAGGGAGGGGGGAGGCTAGAGGAGAAGGCCAACATGTCCAAATAAGGTTATGGCTGTGAGGGGATGCTGTGATAGGCTGCGGTGAATAGGGAAGTTGGGTTCGGGGAAGAGAGAAGTTGGCTACGGGAAGCGGGTGGGGCGTAGCGCCCCACAGACACCTGTGGCAAGGTTTGACTTGGGTAAACATTACCTCACCTCAAATTGTTATTTATTGGTGTACAGAAATGCTACTGATTTTTGCACATTGATCTTATTTTATTGAAGTCATTTATAAGTTCTAGAAGCTTTGGTGTAGATTTCTCAGGGCTTTATATGTATAGGATCATTCGTCTGCAAATAATGAAATTTTAACTTCTTCCTTTCCAATTTGGATACCTTTTATATCTTTTTCTTGACTCAATGCAAGCAAGTATATCTAAGACTAAGTAAAATAGGAGTGGTAATAGTGGATATTCTTTTCTTGTTCCCCATCTTAAAAGGAAAGGGTTTAGGATTTCTCCATTGTATATGAGCTTAGCTGTGTGTTTTTCATATATGCCCTTTATCATGTTCAGAAAATTTCCTTCGATTCCTATCTTTTGCCATGTATTTATCAGGAAATTGTGTTGTATTTTTTTTAATGTGTTTTCTGTGTCTATAGAGATGATGATGTGATTTTTTCTTTTGATCTGTTTATGTTGTGAATTACATTGATTGATTTTCTTATGTTGAACTATTCTTGCATACCCAGGATGAAACCCACTTGATCATGGTGTATAATTCGTTTGTTGTGTTGTTGGATATGATTAGGAAGTATTTTGTTGAGGATTTTAGCTTCTCAGTTCATTAGAGAGATTTATCTGTAAGTTTCCTTTTTCCTGGCATCTTTGGCTTTGGTATTAAGGTAATGTTGGCATCATAAATGAGTTAGGCATTGTTTCTTCTACTTCTATTTTTTGGAAGACCTTAAGCAGGATTGGTGTTAGTTCTTTCCAGAATGCTTGGCAGAATTCACCTGTGAAGCCATCGGGTCCTGGTCTCTTCTTAGTTGGGAAGATTTGATGGCTGACTATATCTTTATTTGTGATTCTTCTGTTGAGTTAACCAAGTTCTTCTTTCATCAATGTAGGCTGCTTGTTTGTTTCTAGGAATTTGTCCATTTCCTCTAAATTATCCTTTTTGTTGACATATAATTTTTCAAAGTATCCTCTTATTAAATCCTTTATTTCTGTGGGGTCACTGGTGATATACCTTATCTCATTTATAATTTTTGTGTATTTGAATCTTCTCTCTTTTTTTCTGTTTTAGTCTAGTGAAGGGTTTGTCAATTTTATTGGCCTTATCAAGAACGAAGTTGTTTTTTTTTTTTTTTTTCCTAGTGCTTTCTTGTTTGCTATTTCATTTGGTCCTGCTCTAATCTTTGTTCTTTCCTTCTTTCTACTTCCTTTGTTGTTCTTTTTCTAATTCCTCTAGGGGTGCAGTTAGGTCTTCGATTTTAGTTCTTTATTCTTTTTTGATATATGCATTTATGGCTATGAATTTACCTCTCAGTACAGCTTCTGCTGCATCCCATACATTTTGATATGTTGTGTTGTCATTTTAATCATTTCAAGTTAATTACTGATTTCTTTTGAAATTTCCTCCTTGACCCACTGTTTGTCTATGAGTGTTAACTTCCATATCTTTGTTTTTAAATTTAATTTTCTGGCCCTTACTGATTTCCAGCTTCATTCCATTGTGGTCAGAGAAATTACTTTGTATGATTTCAATCTCCCTGAATTCATTGAGAATTTTTCTGTGGACTAGCATGTGGTCTATCTTGGAAATTGTTCCATTTGAACTTGAGAAGAATGTATATCCTGCTGTATTTGAGAGTAGTGTTCTGTATATGTCAATTAGGTCCAGATCCTGTAATGTATTACTTAGAGTCTGTTTCATTTTTGATTCTTTGTCAAGAAGTTCTGTCTAATGATATTGGTGTATTAAATTCCCCCAGTATAACTGTACAGGCATCTATTTCTCCACTTAGTTTTTCCAGTGTTTGCCTCATGTATTTTGAGGTGCATTGGTTAGGTGCATAAATGTTTATGATTGTTTTCTTCTAGAAAGATGATTCCTTTTACAATTATATGGTGCCTGTCTTTGTCTCTTACAATATTTTTGCATTTAAAGTCTATTTTGTCTGAGATTAGCATAGCTACTCCTGCCCTTTTTTGGTTAATGTTTGCTTGTAATATTGTTTTCCAGCCATTCACTTTTAGCCTCCTTGAATCCCTGAGTCTATGGTGGGTTTCTTGTAGACAGCATATAGATGGGTCATATTTTCTTATTCATTCTGCCAGTCTGTGTCTCTTGACTAGTGAGTTTAATTCCTTAATATTCAGTGTTATTACTCTCAAGGGATTATTTACATTAGCCATATTTTCTGTGGGTTTATGTATGTCATGTTGTTTTTAATTTATTTATTGTCTTTTTAGTTGTTCTTACATTCTCCTCCAACTCTATCTCTCCTGTTTTTTCCTTTCAATCTGCAGAACTCCCTTTATTTTTTTTTTATATGTTAGCTCTTTTTTTTTTTTTTTATTATTTTTTTTTTATTATGGGTAAAAATCAAAATTCTCACAATACATACAAACATTTGTAAAATGATATATAAATATATATGCATATATGTGTATTTGCTTACAAAAATGTTATTTTATATATATATATATACATATATTTTAAGAGGTGCTTAGATTACCTAAAATATTATACGGAACCCCTTTAATATTTCTTGAAGGGCAGGTTTCTTATTGGCATACTCTCTTAATTTCTGTTTATCTGTGAATATTTTGGACTCTCCATTATTTTTGAATGCCAGCTTTGTTTGATAGACAATTCTTGGCTGGAAGTCTTTTTTTTTTTCTTTAGTACCTTAACTATGTCATACCACAGCCTTTTTGCCTCCCTTGTTTCTAATGAGAAATCAGCACTTAATCTTATTGAGCTTCCTTTGTATGTGATGGTACTCTTTTCTCTTGCTACCTTCAGTATTTTCTCTTTATCTTGAGCATTCAACAGTTTGACAAGTATATGTCTTGGAGTAGACCTGTTGGGATTTATTCTGTTTGTGGAGTGCTGACCTTCTTGGACATGTACTTCCATCTTCCCTCAATATTGTTGGGAAGTGTCCAGTCATTATTTCCTCCAACACTCCTTTGGTCCCCTTTCCCTTTTCTTCTCCCTCTGGGATGCGTATAATGCATATGTTTGTGCATTTTATGTCGGCATACAAATCCCTAATTACCTGCTGGATTTTTTATTTTTATCTATCTGTTATACTATCTGATTTCAGGTGTACTTTCTTTCCCATCACTAAATCTTTCCTCTGCCTATTCAAATCTGATATGTGCTTCCAGTGTATTTTTGATTTCTTGGATTGTGCCATTCATCCCCTTCATATCTGTTATCTTTTTATATATGTTTACAATTTCTTCAGTGTGTTCTCCCAGTGTCTTCTTTATATCCTTAATCTCTTCCTTCACTTCAGTAAGTTGATCCATGATATTTGTTTGGAATGCTTTGATTAGTTGTTCAATATTCTGCATCTCTTCCTGGTTTTTAGTTTGTTCTAAAGTTTTAGTTTGTCTTCCTGTTTCTTAGTATGGTTTGTAATTTTTTGTTGCTGTCTGGTCATCTTTTTATCTTGATGCATTTATTCAGTTGATTAACTTCTCTCTCTACTCTAGGGTTTTGTTTAGCTGCTGTTTGTGTGTGTGTAAGTTTTCTCTTTGATACTTTAGTCTTGTTTTATCTCCTTGCTGTTTTCTATGTTCCCTTGAAGGAAAAATATTATGGCCAGAGAAATAGAAAGCAGTAGGAAAAGAAAAAGGATAATAGTAATAATAATAGTAATAATCAGAAGAGGAACTGTATAAGACGTAGGAAAATGAATATTTAACTTATGTAAGCAGTGTAGAGAAATGGTAATAAAAAAGTGGAGTACCTACAATGAAATGGGAAACTGAATAGAGAAAAATATATAGGCTGAATTAAAGGGCAAGAATGATGAGGATAGAGTGAAAGAGAAAAGAAAGAACAAAAAAAGTTAATAAAAGAAAGAATACAGAATAGATGAGATAGAAATAGAAATCAGAAAAATTGAGAACTAAACAAAGAGAGGTGGAATGTAAGAACAACTACAGAAAGCAGAAGCTAGAAAGATGAATAAAGGAAAAGAGATAGCCTTGGTAGACAAAATCAGTATACACAGAAAAGGGTAACCAAGGAAGAGGAAGCACAGCAAACAAGAAACAAGCCATCAGAACCTAATTTTAAAAAGGTGGGGGAGGAGAAAAAGGAAAGGAAAACAAGAAAACAAAAAAAGCAAGCAAACACACAATCAAGCAGTCAAACAAAAACTGAGAACAGATTTCCTTCTTAGGCCGCTGTGGAGCTTCTCAGGCTGCCAGTGTCATTAATCAATTACCTTGCAGCATTCTTTCTGCAGGTTTTGAAGCAAGATTTAGCAAGGAACTTAAGTTAAAAAAAATTTTTAAGTAAACTTTTTTTTTTAGGAAATATAAAGTACCCAAAAGAAGCTGATACAAAAACAATGTCTATATTTTCCCTGTCCTAAAGTATTAGCTGGATGTTTGATATCCTGGTTTATTACTACTCTAAGAGGAGCAGGGAATCAAACTAGCGACCTCGTATATTCAAGGCAGAAACTCCTCCACTGAGCTAAACTTTCTTGTTGAGTCAGTTAGCTCTTCAGAAAGCTATCCAGTCACTTTCCCCCAGGCAGGTTTGACTCTTTGCAGCTGGACAGACCCCTGATTATTAGGAGCCTCTCTGTCCCTGCCTCCTTTCAATTTTTAATTGCTTTCTGTCCCAGGGCAGCAGGATGCAACAGCTTGTGCCTGCTTGAGTGGATCCCTCCTCCTTTCTCCTGGTCAGGTTGAGTATAACTTTAAAATTCAAATGGGACCCTGGTGACTGAATTCACCACAGAAAAATGACTCTCAACCTTCTTCCAGACCACCCCCTCTTCCCAGAGGACCCTAAATAGGCTCTTGGAAGCTTATTAAGCACTTCCTATTAGTCAATTGCCTGACTCCAACCTTTTCCATACCAAGTTTCTCTCTCCCAGCATGGTTAGGTAAATCAGGCTGCCTCAGCAGATTTGTCTCTCCCCTTTTTTGGGTGCCACCTCTAGCCAGCTTGTATGTTCCTCAAAGCTCAAAGAGGGTCCTGGCCACCAAACCCAGAGAGAGGAAATGCCTCTCCACCCATTGCCAGAACCCTCTCACTCTTGCAGAATGCTTCCTCCTGTAAGAGGGCCAACAAGAGTCGGGGCTTGGAGCTCACAACAGCTTTGCCTTAAGAGTGGGATTTAGCTGTACCACAGTTTCCAGCTTCCAGGGGAAGCAACTCAGAATTTTACATTGAGCAACTTATCTCTTTGTCCAACTCTCTCCAGATTGATGCCTTGAATCCTCCTGCTCTGCGGGTTCTCAAAAAAGCCCACTCCAGCAGGATTCTGCCCTCACTCAACTGTTTTTTTGTGAGAGAGATGGTGGATGAACATTTAAACCAATGCTATCTTGCCACTCCTCTGAGCATAGCCCCATAAGTTTTGATAAGTTGTGATTTCATTTTCATTTGTGTCAAAATATTTACTGATTTCACTTGCAATTTCTTCTTTGACCCACTGAGTATTTAAGAGTGTGTTGTTCAGCCTCTACACATTTGCAAATTTACTTTTTCCTGTCTATTATTGATTTCCAGTTTCATTCCATTATGATCTGAGTAGGTGCTTTGTATAATTTCCATCTTTTTATATTTATTGAGATCAGCATTATACCCTAACATGTGGTCTATCATAGAGAAAGTTTCTTGGGCATTGAGAAGAATGTATAACCCACTGAGTTTGGATGCAGTGTTCTGTATATTGTCTGTTAGGTCTAAATCATTTATCATATTGTTCAAGTTCTGTTTCCTTGTTGATCTTCTGTCTAGTTGTTATATCTAATTATGTGAGTGGGGTGTTGAAGTCTCCAATGATTATTGTAGAGATGTCTATTTCTCCCTTCAGTTTTGCCAGAGTTTGTCTCATGTATTTTGGTGCCTCCTGGTTAAGTGCATAGATATTTATAACTGTTATATCTTCCTGGTGGATTGTCCCTTTTATTAATATATTAATATATAATAGCCTTCTGTATCTCTTATATCTGTTTTGAATTTAAAGTCTGTTTTGTCTGATATTAGTATAGCTACACCTGCTCTTTTCTAGTTTTTGTTTTCATGGAGTATCTTTTTCCAACCTTTCACTTTCAGTCGGTTTGTATCCTTGGGTCTAAGGTGAGTTTGTTGTAAGCAGTATATGGATGGCTTATGCTTTTTTATCCATTCTGTCAGCCTGAATCTTTTGACTGGGGAGTTTAATCAATTCACATTTAATGATATTACTCTAAATACACTATTTACTTCCTTTATTTTATTCTTTGGTTTTCATATGTCATATCTTATTTTTGCCTGTCTTTTTACTCTTTTGGTTATCCTTTCTGCTATTCTTTTTTTCTATACTCTCCTCCAAGCCTGTCTCTCCTGTCTTTTTCTTTCAAATTCTAAGAATTCCTTTAATATTTCTGCAAAGTTGGATTTTTTTTACAAACTCTTAGTTCTATTTGTGAATATTTTATACTCGTCTTCATATTTGAAGGACATTTTTGCTGGGTAAAGAATTCTTAGCTGGCAATTTTTCTCTTTCAGTGTCCTAATTGTATCATAGCACTGTCTTCTCACCTCCATGATTTCTGAAGAGAAATCTGCACTAAGTCTTACTGGACATCCCTTGTACATGATGGTTTGCTTCTCCCTTGCTGCTCTGAGAATTTTCTCTTTATTTTTGACATTTGACATTCTGAGTAGTATGTGTCTTGGAATATATCTATTCAGATTTGGGTACAGTGTGCTTCTTGGACATGTAAGTTCATTTCATTCATGACAGTTAGGAAATTTTGAGCTATTATTTCCTCAAAAACTCTTTCTGCCCCTTTTCCTTTTTCCTCTCTTTCTGGAACTCCCATGACACATATGTTGTTCAATTTCATGTTGTCACACAACTCTCTGATCCCCTGCTCAATTTTCTCCTCTTTTATATTTCTGTTCTTTTCTTTCTTCAATTTTAGCTGTTCTGTCTTCGGTATCACTTATTCTTTCTTCTATCACTTCAAGTCTGTTGTATGCCTCAAATGTGTTTTTGATTGCACCTATTGTGTCTTTCATTCCCATGAGCTCTGTTACTTTTCTGTTCAGGATTTGAAATTCTTCTTTGCACTCACTCAATGTCTTCTTGATGTCATTTATCTCTAACCATATTGTCTTTAAACTCATTAATTTGATTTTGGAAATTTGTGCACATCTCGCTGATTAGTTCTCTCAAATTCTGCATCTCTTCTTGGGCTTTGATATATTCCTATTCTTGGGCCATGTCTTCTACTTTCTTAGTATGGCTCATAATTTTTTGCTGATATCTAGGCATCTGATTAGGATATAGTTTACTCAGGTGCTTAATTTCTTTCTCTTTTGTAGGGACTTAGTGGCAGAAGGCTGTGTGTTACCACTGCTCTTTGATTCTTGGCTAGACCTAGATTGTTAGGAATGTCCTTCTGTTTGCTCAAAACTGAGCACTGGGCCCAATAATTTGTTGTGGAGTTGCTTCCTAGGACCTTGGGGAGGGAGGCTAGAGAGGCCAGACAAGGCTCCTACTTTTTAATTTTCTTGCAAGCACTTCCTTGATCTGTCAGCAGGTGGTGCACTTTGGCAGCTTTCAGTTCAGTTCCTGGTTGGAGTGCATTTGTTGCAACACAGACCAGATCAATGTGATAGAGCTTCCTTTCTGGAGGCTATGAGACCTATAATTCAAACTTTCTCTGACACAGTTTTCCAGCCTTCTCTTGCAGCTGGGAGGAAATTGAGAGGGTTGTATATCTTTAGCTTCTTGCAGGCTCCCAAGGCAAACAATGGCACAGCCTCACCCAGCCTGGAAGGGCTCCTGGGACACAGCATACCAAATTTGTGAGTCAAAAGCTGAATCAGCCTTTAGCTATATCCCTCTCTCCCCCCTATCCTGGGGCATCCTCAACAATTAGTCCTAGCTAGAAAAGAGGGAGATTATGAGGGTCGGATTTCTCCATCCTTCACTGGCTCCCAGGGCAAACCACTGTGTTGTCCCACCTGGCATGGAAGGGCTTGAGGGGCTCAGGAGACCAAATTTATGGGTCCAAAGCTGAGCCAGCCTTAGGCCTTGTCTCTTTCTCTCCTTTCCTGGGGTGGTAGATCCCTGAAACGCCCTTTGTCTGTAGTCACAGGCCCAGAAGCCCAAGAATTCTAAAGTTTCTTGATTGTGGGGGATGGTGCCAGCAGCAGCAACTGCTGGTTTCAATGTCATCTCAATTTCCCTCCTTTGTCCTCTCCTCTGGGTGGTGTTCAGCTTTCACTTGGTTTCCTAAACCCTAGAAGATCTTTTTCTAGGCTGTTTCAACCTGTCCTCTAGCTATTTTTCTGGAGGAGAAGAGAGTCCCATGTCTTTCTAGTCTGCCTATCCTTTTCTATAGGGTGGGTTTTCTTGAAATACTAGGTAATATATCTAATATATCCAGTGTGGCCCACTATATTGACAGTTTGGCTGGAATTATGTGGAGAGTTGGTTAAATGTTGTTAGAGTTGACATATTTGCTTAGGATTGTGGTTCCAGCAAAGCCTCTATCATTGGGACGGATAACAAGTTGCCCAGGAAACAGACAGAAAGGCAGGCAGACAGACAGACAAACAGGCAGACAGGGAGACACACATATCCCAGGGTCCCATCCCACACAGGAGAGCAGGCATGAAGATGCCAGCAGCAGAGGCAAATCCTCCAACCTTGGCTAATTCCTGCACAACCCTGGGCCTGTTTCCCTGGGGTTGGAGGGCACAAACTGGCTGCAGGTCGACCTTGGGCTTGGATCTTATCTCTGGGGTGAGCAGAGATTGAGCTGAGCAGCCTTTTGTAATAGAGCTTAGAGTCACATGGGTGGAGACTGCCAAGAAACAGTGCAGGAAGTCAATTTAGCACTCTGACAGGTTTGCAGGGAGGGCTCCATTGCTGGGGAGAACTCTGAAGTGTCCTCCAAGAGATAGCCCACCACACCTGCAGGTCAATAGCTCTAAGCTATAAGGGCCTTTCTGAGGAAGGCTGACCTCAGACAGCAAAGGCACAAGAGGTGTAGTGGAGGCTCTACCCACTGCACTGGGTTGTGGAGGCTGCTGGCACTCTGGGAATCACAGGAAATTCTGAAGCCCTACCTCTCCTTGCAGACCCCTTGAGATTTGCCTTTACAAGGCCATCCCAGTTCCCAGTTCCAAGACCATCTCCCTTTAATTAATGATTTCTTCATATGGCCTGCCTCCAAGCCTGTCTGCCAGTCTCCATCAGAGCCCCTGACTAAGGTTTCTGCCATAGCAGACCAGATAGGAGCCACGATTTGGCTCCTACTCTTGAGTTAAGCAGATGACCCACTACACAGTGAGTGTGTGTTTCTTGAATGTGCATGGGTGGACCAGGTGAGACCTTGGTGTCATAGGTTCCCCCAACTCCAATCTTCTGGGTAGATGTCAGCTTTCCACCTTGGGTGGTTCCAGTTGATCTCTGAGAGCTGAGGATGAAGCCTGGCCCAGAATACATGTATTCATTTTAGGGAGGCCAGTAGCAGGTGTGCCATGGCCACATGGGTGGGAAGACGCCTTCTGGGACAGGTGAACCCTATGGGAAGATAGATATTGGGACAGTTTGGTCAGGGCTCCCTAGAGGAGAGATATTCCTGAGTGTTGGGTGGAAAATAAGGCCTTGGGCATCCTCCTGACCTTAGCCTGGTGCACTCAGTCAAGACCACTGGGTGGCCAGTGCCTTGGCCAGGTGGACTGCCCAATGACATTCTAGGAAGGGCCTGCCAGGCTGGGCAGTTATGTACTGGGCAGGCCATCAGGGTGTGCTGGCAGTTCTGGTTGGACATGTATGGGATGCCTGTTGGCTGAGAATGGGTGTATGTGTCATTGTTAGGTGGGGGTGGGTGGCTTTATAGAGACTGAGCCAGGGTGGGGCAACACAGAAGGTCCAAGGGTATACCCCCTGAGGATGCTCAACTTGGTGGGATGTCAGAATTCAAGTGGAGGCCGGCATCTATGGAAACTGCCTAGTGAAATGTCTGATACCCTGGAGAGCCCTTGGTATCTGGTCTGCTATATGGGTAGCTGGGCACTATCAGGGCCATCTCAATGCCTGGCCTGCCTTCTGGCTGCTGTCATGGCCCTTAGGGTATGGGCAAAAGCCAAGAGTGAGGCATACCACAATAGCCAGGGCACCCAGGTGACTGGTGGTGGTAAGCAGGGTCCAGCAACCCACAGCTGGGCTCCAGGGTCCCATAGACCCTGCAACTGCACAAGTTTCAGCAGCAATGCACAACACAGTCTCTTGAGGCTCCAGGCTATGGCAACCAGCATCTACAGTTATAGCACAATGAACATCCAGTATAGACTGATATTTGATCTCTAAAGCTAATCCAGGTGGGGTCTGGTTAGTACTTGGATGGGAGACTGCTTGGGAATACTAGGAGTTGTAGGCTTTTGCCAGCAGGATTTCTCTCACACATGCAAAATGTTTCTTTTTCTCTCTCTCTTCTTCTTTTGGCAACCTCCACCCAGAGCATGGCTCCCTCCAGCCAAAGCTTCCTGTCCCTGTGCAACAGCTCTGAACTGGCACCATCATCTCCACCATACCCCATGCCCATTGGGGCATGGGTAGGTAGCTCCATCTCAACCACTAATTGGATCTCCCCAACCAGCACAAGCCCAGGCCTGGCAGGGTTAGTGGAAACCCCAACTGTAGAAACAAAGAACTCTCACCTGCTAGACCTCTTCTTGGCCATTGGGGCCCTAACTCCCTTTGGCACCTGCATACAAATGGTGCCCAAGAGGAGCCACGCTCATCCTTCACTGCATTCCCTGGCACAACAGGGATGAGATGAGGGAAATATCCCTTCCTTTTGCAACTGGGACCCATTCTACATACTCCCATTGTCCTCCAGTCCCCAGAGTACAATACCCATCACCCATGCCTCAGGCCCCCTTGGACATGTTCAAGGCCATTGATCTCTAGCAACCATGCATGGTATTTTCAGCAACTTCAGGGGGTCCCTTTTTGATGAAGGGGAAACAACAGTTTGGGAAACAGACAGACAAGCACACAGATAGACATACCAGGGGTCCATCAGTCTTCCTGCATTGGCTGATGGGATTTGGAAGGGAAGATACCATGAGAGACCACCGGTGGTAGCAGCAGCACTTCCTGGGGAATCAATCTTACTGATTCCCAGCCCCAGGCCTTTGCCTTCCTCTCCAGGCCTAGCCTATGCGCAAGCTTCTGGCTCACCAGTCCCTCTCCATCCTGAGCTCTCTTCCTTGTCCACCAGTCACTCACTGGATCAGAGAGCCCAGGCCCAAGACCTGTGGCTTCCACTCCATCTGGCTTCATCCCGAAGCTTCCTTCCCTCTGGATCAGAGGGCCCAGGCTGCATGCAGATCTGCCCTGTGCCAGGATCCATTCTCAGGGATAAGAGGGGAGTTGGCTGAGAGGCTTGTTCTCCTAGAACTTAGAGTTGAGTGGGTGAATGCCAATGGGAAACAGAGCAGGGAGTTGCTTCAGGGTAGGGGAAGTTTGCTCTTTGCCCACATACAGCAAAGGCACAGGAGGTGTGAGTGAAGGTCCATGACAGAGAGCTTATAGGATTCACAGAGGCTGAAGATGGCTGCTAAACACATGGCCATGGATTAAGAAAATTGATGAATAAGGTTAAGCAGAAATTATTATTTTCCCAGGTTAGCAGGATTAGGTGTCTCAGTTTTCTTCTTTATCCAACCTAGAGTTGGATGAAAATTTCCTTCAGTTTCTATGATAGCTTTCTAAAGGGCTTGTAAACTGTAACATTACAATTTTGTAAATATATTCATTCTTAGTTACTTTTGTATTTGTGTAAATTTTATTTGAACAATGGTAGAAGTTTCATAGAGATCATGCATAAAAAGGAAAGGTCTCATTGCATTTTAACATCTTTATTGCTCCTTTTAACAATTTTTTTATTGTTTGTAAAATTTTTCCTGTTTGTCCAAACATTTCATAATTCAGTAACTTGAAGTACCGTAAATCCTTACTATATTTATCATACTAAGAGAAATGTCAGAATAAGACCCAGGTAGTTTATTCCACCTTGTATGTACACTGGTGACTGGTAGTCATTAGATAGGCAATTTGGGTTGCCAGGTCTACAGCCCTAAGGATATTGTCACCTGTCAGAGTAATATTCTTGCATTTTCAAAGAAGAGTTGGTATGTATCAAATATTAGAGGAGAAGAACTAAGGTTTGTTTCTTTCCACCCACCCTGTTAAAAACATGAGTCTAATTCAAAAACAGACCACCCATCTCACAGACTATCAGTAAGCACAGTAATGTTCACCTTTGGCAAGAAAATGTGTGGGCAATTGTTTAAGTACGGGCTTATGGAACAGGACACAGGTGACTGTCACATAAGTTTATATTCCATAAAGTCCACAAGCTGTGCCCTCAAAGATGATGTTAACATTGCCCTGAGAGACAGTCTTTTGAAATACAAAATACAGAATTCATTTTCCTAAACTTGATCTATTTGGTTGCAACTTATCCTTATGATAAAGTCACTCTTTGCTTTTCTGTATGAATCCCAGCCATTTAAATTTAAGGTCCTAGATAGTATCTTACCCTCAGCTTTCTCTCCCTATCATTTCTGGTTCTTCTTACTTCAAGAAGGGCTTCAATAATATTCAATCTTGTCCAAACTATGCCTTCTGCTGATCTGGGAATCTATTTTAAACTCCATGGTAGAAGTTGCCAAAAGTGGCTGACAAGTCAGGATGGGCTGAGATAACTCTCCAACCACTCAACTTCCCACCTTGGGTTACTATTTGGTCTTTCATCCCTTATTTCTTGTGCCAAATCATCTACCTTCCCCCAAAGGACCTACACAATCTTAACTAAAAAGCCTACCTCCAGAATTCACACTATGGCCATATAAAAAGATTCATGCATTCTGTCTTCAAAATATGACTCTGAGATGTAAAATTTAACCAAAGAATCATTTGAACTCTTGGAGAAAAGATCAAAAGCATACAATAATCTTAGTACCATTTCTGCTTCTAAGAAGACTGGGAATCTGTGGCATCTGATCTGAGTTTGCTCCCATTCCCTTCCCCACTTGAGTTTGGTCATTGAAGAGGTGCTGCCAAGGCAGGATAGGCATTGAGAACATGAGCACCTCTCACACAGTCAAAAAGGGCTCATTGGGTGCAGATGAAGCTCAGTGGTTGAGTGCCTCCCTCTTTTTTATGAGGTTCCAGGTTCAATCCCTGGTATCTCCTAAAAAGGGAGCCTCATTAAATATGGAGCAGTGGGCACAACCATTGCTAGTAGCATAACAGTTGAAGTGACAATCTCAGAGACAGGAAGTTGGAGAGGGCCTAGGGATGTGTTATAGGGAAGCACAGGTCCAGGTGAGGTTCCATGTATGAGCAGTAGAGGGCAGATAGGGCCTCCATCATCCATAAGCTCCAAGCTGATCCTAAGGCTGTACAAATGCACATAGGGACACTGAAAGGACACAGAAGAAAGGAAAAGCCAGAGCAGTCACCAAAGTGTCAGGGAACTTTCAATAATACTGTACCCACATAGACCTATGAGCAGAGGATTGAACCCTTGGTGACCCAATGTTGTTGAACACAACTTCTGTCAATTTATTAGCTGACAGTTAATCTACACAGAAACAGGTGCAATGCACAGGAAACCAGCAAGAATTATATAATATATGCAATATAACATATGTTACATATTTGTGTGTTTATGTATATATATAATGCCCACACATATATCAAGCAGAGATATACATTGTTGCATTGTATAGGGGAGAGAGAATTCATAGATTTAGTCCAAGCAAGAAAAAAATAAAAATATGAATGAAAAAATTAACAGCAGCAACAGTAAGCACCATCACAAGTAAAGATAAGAATCCAGATATGCTAAAATATATTAAGTCATCCAGAATGATCAGTTTCCAGAAAAAGAAAGTGGCTCATACATAGGGGTAAATGCAGTGAGTAGGAATAGTCCATAACTATCTCCAGAAGTCTGATAAAAGAAGACATCAAACAGCTATTATAAATATGCTCTGAGAACTAATGTCGATCATAATTAATGAATGAAAAGAATATATGACTACAATGAAGCAACAAAAGGAAACTCTCAAGAGGAAGATAAAATTTATTTTTAAAATGGAAATTTTAGTGTTGGTGAAACAAAAATTCATGAAAAAATCTGTAGAGGAATGTAACAGATGATTCAAGATGGCAAAAGAACGATTCTTTTTAAAAAAAGGTTTACTTCTCCCTCTCCCCCCTTATTATTTTGCACTCACTGTCTGCTCTCTGTGTGTTCTGTGTCTGCTTGTCTTCTATTTAGGTGCAGGTGGGAACTGATCCTGGGACCTTCTGGAGTGGAGAGAGCTGCAGAATCTCATGCATCACCTCAGCTCCCTGGTCTGCCATGTCTCCTATTGTCTCTCTTCTGTGTCTCTTTTTGTTGTATCATCTTGCTGTGCCAATTCTCTGCACGGGCCAGCACTTCTGCACAGGCCAGCACTCTATGTGGGCCAGCTCTCCTACATAGGATAGTACTCCTGCACAGGCCTGCACTCTGTGTGGGTCAGTTCTCCACTCGGGCCAGCTTGCCACACAGGCCAGGTTGCTTTTCACCAGGAGGCTGCAGGAATCAAATCCTGGACCTTCTATATAGTAAACAGGAGACCAATCACTTCATCCATATCCACTTCCCAAAAGAATGAATCTTGATCTCATAAATATAATCCACTCTTCAGAAACCAACTAAAAATTACTGAGGAAAAATTAATAAAACCTCAGTCACCTGTGAGACACATTAACTATACCAACTTCCATGTAAAAGGACTACTAGAAGGAGAGGAAAGAAAGAGGAAGAAAAATATTTGAAAAATAAAGACCAAAAATTAACTAGATTTAATGATAAAAAATATCCCAATACAGGAAGCTCAAACAACCCTGCTAGGATATATACAAAGAGATCCACCTCTTTGTGTTTGGCCTCACAAACTATGAAAACCAAATCCAAGGACCAATCCAAGGACATGATATCTAGAAGAGGGATGGGAACTCTAAGTTTCAGGGCCCTCAGCTCAGGTTATATCAAACCAACATTGGCTCATTTGAAAAGCAGGAACTAAAAAGACTCTGTAAGGTATTTCACTTGTGGCTGTAGCAAGAAAAAAACAGCAAGGAAGAAATTATTTCTCAGATGGTCCTGGAACAGTTTATGATGAATGGATACTGCAGATACAGGTCCACTTTGAGAAAGAACTGGGATTCAAGTGGAAGAATCCTGGAGAAACTCATGGAAGATCTGACCAATGATTGCATGATGTCAATTGGATTTTGTCCATGTCCATATGCAGGGACAGGAAGCCCACTTCTCTGAGTATATGACTTTAAGGGAAGTCATTCATCTCATGGAACAAATGCCAGCAGGAATCCCAAGAGGAGAGAGCTTGAGGACACCCTTCCAAGGTCCCCAAGATATTCCCCATCAAACAGGACAAGCAGATGGATATCAACATCTCTGTAATATTCTAGTCAAGTAAATGACAGTATTACTAGTTGAGGCAATCAAGTGCCTTCTCTGGTTATTATTCAGGAAGATGATTGCCCTAATCCTGAAGAAGGGAATCATTCTTGGGAGAACCAGCATAACTCCAGAAAAGCTGAGCTTGGCTCCTCCTTATCCCAGGAAGAATCCCTAGGAGGATCCTCTTATAAGATGTCCCTATGGATGTGGAACCACAGTTTCTCCTCAGAACAGATCAAGCCATCCCTAAGCCTGTCCCTACCAACCAAAATGATGATGGAACATTCAGATGTGGGATAAACCAAGAAAGAGTCCACAGTACCCAAAATCATACAAGTGTGAGAACTGTCCCAGGATCATTAGTTATCCCTCTCAGCTAGATCCTACCAGAGAAAACACAGGAATGTGAGACCATTTGTTTGTGCCAAGTGTCACAAGTTTCTTCCAGACATCAGAACTCCATGTACAACAGAAGATTCTTATAGTGGAGAAGTCCTGAAAGTGTAGCACATGTGAAAAGTGTTTCATCAAACAAACCAACTTCTGAGCTCATCAGAGAATCTGAGAAGCTACCGTCAGTCATCTACATACCACTGCTATGTGAGGACCTACCAGAAAATTAATCTCAAAACTGATTCTGCCACACCAGAACCTTCCCCTGGTACTGTCTCCACATAAGATATACTTTAAAAATTATCCTGTATACCTAATTCCTGCAAAATGTTAATTATTTTAGTAGAGAGATCATTTAAAGATTGGTTCCCTGGATAGAATAGTTCTGTCTTCATCCTTCCTTTAATATGTGATACACTTATCCAAATTTTAATTCAGATAGAAAAAGAAAATTAAAATCAAATACAAGGAGAAAATCTTGAAAGCAACAAGAGAAAAATGGCTCATTACACTAAGTGGAGTATCAATAACCTTAATGGATGGTGGCCACAAATAAGTGGAATTACAAGGTCAAAGCATTGTAAAGGATAACAGTGTCAAACATGAATTCAATATCCAGCAAAATGAAAGTGAAATAAATACAATCCAAGAGAGAAAAATACCAAATATTTAAGTGATTGGCTTAAATAACAAGAATTTCTCACTGAGAATTTCCTGAAACTTGCAGTCTAAGATCAAGATGCCAACATAGCTTTGGTTTCTCCTGGAGTCAGTTATTCTGATGGTAGCAGCACTTCATCACATGGTGATGTACTAGGTCTTGCCTATGACTTTCTCTGCTGATGTATGCCAAATTAACTCTGCTTATAAAGGATCCAGGAATAAAGTCCTATATACAAATAGGTTCATACCCAAAGTAATAGAAATTAAAAATGAGAACTTGGCAGTTCTGGGGACAAAGAATTCCATCTACCATACATGCCTTACAAGAAAACTGAAAGCAAGTAATTCAGACTGAAAAGAACTTACTCCATTTAGGGAGCAATGAAGAGCACAAGAAACGAAAAATATGTGGGATAATATAAAAGCCGCTATAGGAATACCTTGTCTCATTTCTTGTTTTAATTTAAGAGCTGTAAAATTGTATAAATCAGTAATTATAATATTACATGGATCATTTATAATATATATCATAAGAGCCTAAAGAAAAGGGGGAAGAAATGGAGGTACATTGGAGTGATGTTTCTATATTTCTGGAATTAAGTTAGCATTGATCTAAAGTAGACTGTCATAAAATAAGACATATTCCAATCTTTTAATTAGAATCCCAAAAGAATAACTAAAGAAAACATTAAAAGTAAAACAAATCTATTTAAATGGTAGAATAAATAATAACACACAAATGAAGACAGTCAAGAGGAAGAGAAGAGCAAACAAGAGAGGAGGCATAGGAAATAACTACTAATATGGGATAATATATAAAACCAGAAATACCAACAACTCCATTGAATGTGAATTGCCTCAACAACCCAGGCAAAGTTAGAGATCATCATATTGGATGACATTACAAGATCTAACAACATACTGTCTAAAGGAGACCCACTTTAGATTCAAAGACACAAATAGAGTGAAAATAAAATGATGGGAAAAGATATACCACTTAAACAGAAACCATCAAAAAACTGGAATAGTTATATTAGTATCAGACAAAATAGATTTTACAAGAAATATTACTAGTGATAATGATGGATATTTCATAACAACAAAAGAACCAATGCATGAAGAAAATATATATGTAAATACATGCATACTTAACATCTAAGCCTCAAAATACCTAAAAGAAAACTCTGACACATATTTCAGAGCTAGCCCTGTAAAGAATGACAGGATAAGGTTACTGTCTCATATCTTCCCCAATTCAGTTCCTACCACATTATACTGCCAAGTTCATAACATTCAGCCTGATTTTTAAAAAAATATTAATAAATTAATTAATTTATCTACTTCTCCTCTTCATTGTTTTGCACTCGCTGTCTGCTGTTTTTGTGCTCTTCTGTGCCTGCTTGTCTTCTCTTTAGATGGCACTGGGAACCAATCCTGGGACCTTCTGGCATGGGAGAGAGGTGCTCAGGCTCTTGCGCCACCTCAGCTCCCTGGTCTGCTGCATCTCCTATTGTCACTACTCTGTGTCTCTTTATGTTGCATCATCTTGCTGCACCAGCTCTCTATGTGCGCCAGCATTCTGTATGGGCTATCTCTCTGCTCAGGTCAGCTTGACAAGCAGGCCAGCTTGCCTTCACCAGGAGGCCCTGGGAATCAAACCCTGGACCTCCTATATGGTAGATGGGAGCCCAATCACTTGAGCCCCATCCATCTCCCTCAGCCTGATTGTTTTAAGCACATGCTTACTAATTTGGCTCATGTAGATCATATTCTTCCTCTGAATGTCCAACCTTTACTAATTTTAGTATATACAGTTGATGTACAATGGATGCTTTTGAATGAAAAAAAAAAACAAAAACAAAGAGTAAATGAATGAATAGATGGTACCCTACAAAGAGGTAGAGACGCAAGGCAGCATAGCATATTCTAGGAATAGTTATAAGTTGTTCGAAACACTTTCAGTAGCATTTTCTAAACTCAATTCCTAGAGATGTTAATGGGTTTTCAATGAAAAACAGGAGTTCAGTACTCAAAATTTACATTCATTTCCTTTCTTGGATACTTTCAATGCCTATTACTGTGTTTAAACCAATTTTCTCACTTTCACAAATTCAAATTATTTGATGAGAATTTGATTAATAACTCGAGAATTTGTCCTCAGAACCCTGTTTAGAATATGCTGACCTATAGTATAACATAGCTCTGATAAGATGGTAGGGGGCTTCACAGCCAAAGTAAGAGCAGCAAGAGAAAAAATTGATAAATGGGATCTCCTCAAAATTAAAAACTTCTGCACCTCTAAGGATGTTATTAAGAAAAAAAAAAGGCAGCCTACCCAATGGGAAAAATATTCGGCAACCATATATCTGATATGAGCCTAATATCCTGCATATATAAAGAAATCCTACACCTCGAAAATAAAATGACAAACAACCCATTTAAAAAATGGGCAAGTGACCTGAAAAGACACTTCTCCAAGGAAGAAATACAAATGGCTAAAAAGCACATGAAAAAATGCTCAACATCACTTGCTATCAGGGAAATGCAAATCAAAACTACAATGAGATACCATCTTACACCCATCAGAATGGCAGCTATTAAAAAAACAGGAGAGAGGCAAGATGGCGTTGGTGTAGGAGGGCGCACACTGCAAGCTCCCAGAGCAAGGCGGATTGGGGACGGGGTCTTGCCCAGGGGTCTGTGCTGTGCATGTGTGGAGTGAGAAGCTTGGGACATCTATCTGCGTGGATCGGCGGCGTGGACCGAACGGTGGAGATTCGTGAGTTTTGAGGCTACCGGTGGAGGTTGGCACAGGTGGCTGAGCCCCGGGGTTACGGAAATAAAAAATAAAACGGCCATTTGGAGCCGCGGGCGGGGGCGAAAAAGTTTTATTTTCTGGGGAGCTGGCTGCCTGGCGCCCCTTGGACCTTGTGTGAACAGAGCAAAC
>JAKSZT010054354.1:33837-142700 GCA_026826555.1 Tolypeutes matacus | reverse complement strand
TTTTTTTTTCCCCTGAGTTTCCTTATGTTTGTCTCTTGCATGTACGCTTATCACACTTGTTTCTTTTTCCTAGTAAGTGTATTTGATTATTTTATGGACTAAATGTTCATGGAGGATTTGGATCACAGAAGGGTTACAATGGGTACTGCAGTAGATTATTGGGGGGGTGTCTGGGGGGCGTTTTTCGTGGGGATTGGTTCATCCGAATATACATGAAAGATATACAAAATCATTCAAAGGATTGGGGGATGGGGCATGGTCACGATGGGTGGATAATCACACAATAAATGAGGGAATCTGAATTCCTAGCCTGCAGAGCTCTGCCACAGTCTCCAAGGGAGAAGCAATAGTCTTCTGAGTGTAGGGACAATGACTGTCAAAATAGGAGGACCACTGATGTGTTTTTTTTATTGATGACTACCCTTGTGAGTCTTTGCTCTTGTGAGACTTAGCCTGCAGTTGTGGGGTGCCTAAGGGTTGCCACCTGAGAGCCTCCTTGTTGCTCAAATGTGGCCTCTGTCTAAGCCAAACTTAGCATATGATTGCATTACCTTCCCCCCAACGCGGGACATGACTCCTGGGGATGAGCCTCCCTGGCAAACAGGGATTAATACCAAGTGCCAACTGGCAACACAACTGGAAAAAGACCTTGAATAAAAGGGGGAAATGGTAAAGACAAATGAGTTCAAGTGACTAAGAGACTTCAAAGAGAGTCGGGAGGTCATCCCAGAGGCAACTCTTACGCACACCTCAGTAGGAGCTCATAGAACATCTAAGTGCCTATCACCCCACACAGAGGGGTTCCTGAGAGCTCCGGAGACACCCAGGTCCTATATAAGGGAAGATAGCCCCAGAGACTGATGTCTTATCAGTGAGTTCTATTTTGGAATCTGTGCTCCTGAGAGTGACAGAATTAGACTCAAATAAGTCCTCCCTGCACGTGGTTCACCAGTCCCTTCTATTTAAACCTATATGTGATTATGGAGTTTTTAGGTATACTTCCAGAGACTGGAGCCTCCCGCCTACCTATGTGCCAGGTTTGCATGAAATCTAGGTGGAGCTGCAACTCCTACCCTACAGCTCAATGGACTCATCCAAGTCACCTGGTGAGGAGACAATGATGAGCAATGGCCATCCCAGAGAATGGAGAGGGCATGCATCTGCAGGCAGGATCATCCCACCCACCATATCCATGGGATATAAGCCCTTTCTCACTTGGAGTTGGAGTGGACATCACCATCCCAGTCCCCTCAGGATTGGGGGAAGAACTATGGACTAGAGTGGACTTAATGGTATTCTCTTGTTCACATATGGTGATTCTAGCAATGCAAGAAATTATAACAATGAGGTGGAGCCAGTGGCCACTTGACACTTTTGGGGTAGGGAGGGGATGAGCAGTTGAAATACAGGGGCTTCTTTGGGAGTTGGAGGTTATCCTGAGTACTGTTGTGTTAACGGATGTAGGCCATTTTAAATCAGCACACACCCCTCAGAACTGAGTTGGGGAGAGTGTGGTCTACAGTGTGAACTGTGGTCTATGGTTGGTGGCAAGGCTCCAGGATGTGTAAGTTCATTGAGGGTGGTGGGCCACACTTGTGGGAGAAGTTTGTGTGGGATGTTTTGGGAGGTGTGGGAGGTGGGCAACATGGTGGGTTCCGTGTAATATTTTGGGTAATCTAAGAACCTCTTAAAATATATGTATATATATATAACATTTTTGTAAGCCAATACACATATATGCATATATATTTATATATCATTTTGCAAATGTTTGTATGTATTGTGAGAATTTTGATTTTTACCCACAATAAAAATAAATTAAAAAAAAAAAAGATGGTAGGGGGCGAGGCTGGAGAGATGAACTCTGGCCTGGCCATGAGATTTTTAGTATGAAGTGTTGAGGAATTTGGATCTTACTGTGCAGATTACATAAACCTTGAAAGATTTTTGATAAGGGTGTTATATTTTCTAATAACAACAATATAGATGATGAATTGGAGAGAGTCCAGGCAAGAAACTAAGGAACTAGTAGGAACCTTGTGATAGAGAGCCAGGTTACAAGAAATGAATACTCAGGCTAAGTTCATGGCATGAAGAACAGGGAGGAGGAGGGAGATTAAAAGAACATATTTAGGAAGTAGAGTTGACACATCATCACTAACTACATCAATGAATGAGAGAGCAGGACATGTCAAGGAAACCTTCCATCTTCTCTCTTAGAGCATTGGTGGTGACATTCACCCTGACTGGGAAGAGGGGGAAGAACTTTGGGGGAAGGGCTTTAGTTTGAAGTATCCATGAGTGTCCAACAGATGTGGGGCTGAGGAGACAGTTCTTGCTAGATGTGAAGGACTGGGTTCACTTGCATATTGATTCAGTTGAATCCATAGTTAGAATGTGGAAACTCAGAGAGATTATGAAGAGTAAGGGGTATATGGGCAGGAGATTGAACCTTGGGGGCATCAACATGAGAGGGATAAATAGAGGAAGACCTACACTGAGAAGAAAGAAACATAGGAGTAGGAAGGAATTTGAAAAAAAAATGATATGGGTAAGCCAAGGTGGTGGTAGGGAAGAACATAATCAAACCTATAAATAATGATGAGAAATCAGGAAGAAAAGATCAAGGAGATAAAGAAAGGAGTGTTTCTATTGCATTTGAGAGCTTGAATGTAAGTAGTAACCTTAGAAAAGCAGTTTCATTGGAGTAGTTGGTTGAAGTGTGACAAGATCAAGCTGGTTGAATTGAAAATGAGTAAATGGTGACAGAAGTAATGGCCTAAGACTCATCTAAGAACCTTAGCTATGAGAGGAGAGTGAGGAAGCAGTACTTACAGTGTTGGGGTTATCTCGGTTTTGAATGAGATATAAAGAGAGGGGAGAGCATGCTTATGTGCCAAGTGAAAGCCAGAGAGTGGGAGAGGAGACATCTGTGGAGTTTGAGCAAGTTTGTTGGGGCAATATGAGAAGCAACATAGTCAAGGGCAACTGAAATAGTTATTTTAGTATCTTGTTCAGCAATTGGTATATTTCCCTAAGACACAATATTTAGCATGAATTCAGTAAGTTAGGCAGAAATATATTCTTATTTGTGTTTTCCTTAGGTTATAACAAATAGGGGTTAACTTGCTCAGAAACATGCCTTGCTCATCCTACTGCTTCTGCCCTGCTCCCACCACTCTCCATATAGATTCTGTAAATAAAATCCAAACTTATGATGTCCTACCATGTGATTTGCCATCTTCTCAGCTCTCCAATTGCATCCCTAACCAATTTTTCCCTCTCTCTTTTCTGTATCTTGAACTGGGATATGCTTTTCCCATTTTAGGTATTTGTCCTTCCTGTGACTGCTGCTAGGAAAGCTCTTTGCTTAGCACTTTGTATGGCTGCCTCCTTCAAATTCTTCATAGCTAAGCCTGAAGGGCACTTCATCATCTCACATGAAAGGAGAAGTCTGTAATGACCCATATTTTATTAGTGATCATAATAGTCCTTTTTTAGATTTATTCTTTTTTCTTTAGAGTGGTTATTTTTTTTAACTTTATATTCAGAGAAGTTTAGATTCATATTTACAGAAAAAAATACAATACAAATATAGGGAGCTCCCAAACAACATCCCTGCACTCAAATATGGTTACCTCTATTATTGACATCTTAGATTAGTGCTGTCCATTTGTTACAATTAATGAAATAATTGCTACTAATCAAAATCTATAGATTATAATATTCTTTTTAATTCCATCAAATCATTACCTGGAACATTGGCTATCTTTTCTGGCATTTTATTAGTCCTGCTGGTAATAAAGAACAATCCTTGTGGGCCAGCTCATCACACAGTCCAGCTTGCCTTTCACCAGGAGGCCCTGGGAATACAACCCTGGCCTTCCTATATGGTAGATGGGAGCCCAATCACTTGAACCATATCTGTTTCCCCGAGTTTTCCTTTATGCAGTAAATAAGTTTTTCTAAAACTATTTTGGTGATGAAGGCACAACATTTTGATTATACAAAGACCCATTGATAATACACTTGGGATAAATTGTCAGGTATGTGTCTATATCTCAATTAAACTTCTTTAAAATAAACAAATATGCAAGAATAGCCAAAGAAAAAAGCAGCTATGTACATCAAGGGAATCATAGAGACATTGAGAGCGGATGAATTTTTGTTTGTTTTTCTGTATTTTTATTATTATTATTGAAATGATGAAAATGTGTTAATAATGATTGAAGTGATGAATACACAACTATGTGATTATGCCAAACACCATTGACAATACACGTTGGATGGACTGAATTCTTTAATAATATGTATCAATGAAATTGATTGGAATTTTAAAAAACTTAGCTGCAAAGTTTCCATATTTGTATGCTCTGGAACTTAATGTTTTAATAATTAATGTTATGGACAGTATTTTCAAATGTTAACCATCATAAATGGCATTGCCTGTGGGTATGGAATGTTTTTGAATCTATTACATATTTTATTAACAGGATGATTATTGCAGTGCATTTTTCCTGGATACTTCTCACTGGGAGATTAGCAATGGGAAGTGGGAATTATCTGGGCCTCTGTCTGTCACAGTGAAATATTGTGTGCATGATTCTCACACCCACTGATAAATATTCTAGCCACAGAGATGAAGTATTGTTTTATCTAATATTAGGAACAAAATGACCATATCTTTTCCTCCCTTTCAAATATTTAATCACTGACCCAGGAAAGGCAACCAGAGAACTACATTCATTTCTGTGGGAAACATTCCAAAATCAGACTCCACACATTTTCCTATCCCCAAACCAATAAAATTTCCAGTTGATATTCACAGAATCATCCATCAGACACCAAATCATTTGCCCAAACTCCTCAAACAATATCCATCAGAGAAACAAAATTACTGATGCACATAACTTCCCAATCTCTGAATAAATGATTTCCCATGATTTTTCATTGCATTTTCCACAGTGAATTTTCTGAAAATCCCTCAAGGAGTTTCATCCTTCAAATGAAGTCTTCCTCTTATTTAATATTTTGTGGTTATTCTTAAACTGAGTTTCCTTTAGCATATTAAGGCTTAGCTTTGACTGAATGATAGTGCACAGTGATTACAGACCAAGCATTTCACTCTCTTGGAGTTCACTCATTTAATTTAAAGGATAAATTAGTAACTAAGACAATCCCACATTGAGTACAGGTGTAGAATTCCTCACATGTGATTTTTCTGATTAACTTATTAGAGTGGTAGAAGAGGCCTCTCCAATTCCATTATATTAACACTCTGTCTTTTTCTCACATAGTATATTATTTATCCATTAAGAGCTTTGCTACATAACATACATATGGATTCTCACCAGTATGAATGTTATTAGATTATCTGAAGAAGTATGGATGATGAAAGGAATTTTTGAACACATTAAAAACAGTGTTTCTTCAGGATGTGAGTTCTCTGTTATGTTTAAAGTTTAAATCTATGGCTGAAGTCTTTTAAATATGCAAAACATTTAAAGTGTGAGTTGTTACACGTAAAATAAGAATAGTGATTGATGACTATCTCAAGTTGTTGACATTCATAGGGATTCTCTCCATTTAAGTAATCTATTGTCTAAGGCCAGAAAAATTAAGGTTTTCCCATACATATGATATTATGGTTTCTGTTCAGCATGGATTCTTTAATGTTGCTTGAGGGCAGAAATACAGGTGAAAGGTTTCTTACATAGACAACATTCATGCACTTTTTCTACAGTGTGAGTTCTCTCATGTTGTTTAAGATTAGAAAATTGACTGAAATTTTTCATACATAAATGACACTTGTAGTGTTTCTCTCCAATGTGAGTTCTCTCATGTTGTTTAAGATGGGATTGTTGACTGAAAGCTTTCCCACATTGATGAAACTCATAGGGCTTCTCTCCACTGTGAGTTGTCTCATATCACCTAAGATTAGAATAATTATTGAACACTTCATAGGATTTATCTCCAGTGTGAGTTCTTTCATGTTTTTTTAATGGAAGAGAGATGGAAGAAGGCTTTCACAAAAGTACTGCATTCATAGTATTTCTCTGCTGTGTGAGTTCTCTCACGTTGTTGAAGATGGGAATGTCAACTGAAAGCTTTCCTGCAGAGGAGACATTCATAGGGTTTCTCTCCAGTGTGAGTTCTCTCATGATGGTTTAGGGAAGAGGACTGACTGAAAGCTTTCCCACAATGACATTCATATGGTCTCTCTCTGGTGTGAGTTTTCTGATGTTTTTTCAGGGAAGATGATTGATTGAAGGCTTTCCCACAAAGATGACATTCATAAGGTTCTCTCCAGTATGAATTCTGTCATGTACTTTAAGATCAGCGTCTTGAATGAAGGCATTCCCACATAGATAACATTCATGGGCTTTCTCTCCATTGTGAGTTTTCTCATGTTGTTTTAGGGAAGAAGAGTGACTGAAGGCTTTCCCACAAAGATGACATTCGTATGGTATCTCTCTAATATGAGTTCTCTGACTTTTTTTCAAGGAAGAGGTTTGATTGAAGGCTTTCCCACAAAGGTGACATTCACAGGGTTTCTCTCCAGTGTGAGTTCCCTGATGTTCTTTTAGGGTAGAGGATTGACTGAAAGCTTTCCCACAAAGATGACATTTATATGGTTTCTCTCCAGTGTGAGTTCTCTCCTGTCATTGAAGGTGGGAATGTTGAATGAAAGCTTTCCCACATAGATGACATTCATAGGATTTCTCTCCAGTGTGAGTTCTCTCATGTTGTTTTAAGGAAGAGGAGCAATTGAAGGTATTAGTCAGGATTCTCTCAGGAAAAAGAATCAACAGAAGATATCTGTCAATAATATGAGATTTTAAAAGAGTATCTCACGCAACTGTGGGGATGCATAAGTCCAGGATCCATAGGCAGGCAGCAAAACAGGGGCTCCGATGAAAGTCCAATGAAAGATCCTTGATGAATTTCTGGGAGAAGTTGGCTGTCCAAAGACGAGTTGGGAAATTCTCTCTGAATGTTGAAATCACTTCTCCTTTTAAGGCATCCAACTGATTGGATAAAACCATCAACCACTGCTGATGCAATCTCCCTGACAGATCCAGATGTAATTAGCCATCCATGCAGTAAACTCACTGGTGATCAAAGCCCATAAAAGCTCTTGTATTAAAATTAGCCTGGTGCTTGCTGGACCTAACACATGGACACAATTACCTGGCTGAGTTGACACATTAGCCTAACCATCATAGTCCACCCCTTGTCAACTCGGCAACCATACATTACCCTAAATGATACTTAATCTCTAAGTAAAAACAATAACAGTCAAGCATACATTTATATTTCTGCCTAACAATGTTCAACTCCCCTGCATACAGCCAGAAATGCATTAATTACCCACAGAATAGGGTGCAATCCTTGGGTAATATTCACTCTTAAACTTGACATCCTTAAATATTATGATGTGAAATTAATACAACTTTTCATATGATAGGAGTAAAGGTTGGGGAAGAAAACAAAGAAATTTCTTTTGTGTACATATACAATCATACTCATAACAAAACAAGGAGGAAGGGTCCATGACTATTACAGTCCTCATTTCTGTAACTCGTCACATGGTTGAAGCTCATATTTATCACTACTTCTTCCACTATCCATTCCATGTTTAAGACTCTGTTCCTCAAGAACCACTCCCAGTACCAAGCTGTATTAGTCAGGGTTCTCTCGGGAAACAGAATCAACAGGAGATATCTGTCAATAATATGAGATTTTAAAATAGCTCTCACTTGACCATGGGGATGCACAAGTCCAGGTTCCACAGGCAGGTAGCAAACGAGGGGCTCTGATGAAAGTCTGATGAAAGGTCCTTGATGAGTTTCTGGGAGAAGTTGGCTGTCCAAAGATGAGCTGGGAAATTCTCTCTGAATGTTGAAATCACTTCTCCTCTTAAGGCATTCAACTGATTGGATTACAGCATCACCCATTGTGGATGCAATCTCCCTGATTGATGCAGATGTAATCAGCCATCCATGCAATAAACTCACTGGTGATTTGAAGTCCATAAACGCTTTTGTATTACAATTAGCCCAGTGCTTGCTGGACCTAATACCTGGACACAATTACCTGACTTAGTTGACACATTAGCCGAACCATCACAGAAGGCTTTCCCACAAAGATGACATTCATAGTGTTTCTTTTCAGTGTGAGTTCTCTCATGTACATTAAGACGAACATATTGACTGAAGGCATTCCCATGTAGATGAAATTCATGGGGTTTCTCTCCAATGGGAATTCCATTGTATTCCCTGAGATCAGAGCATTGCATAAAATTTTTAGCTCTTTGGGAACATTCATGTGATTTTCTTCTAGAGTGAATATGCTTATGTTGATAAAAAGATCAATGATCACTGAGGACAATTTGAGGTGGTTTCCTGAAATAGGATTTCTTTGTCATGTGAATGAATGCATGTTAGTTCACTGTGGGTGTGTGAGATGAATCTTCTTGCAAATAATTAGATTTAAAGGAAATCTTTTGTGTATGAGATCTCTGTGGTGGGTAATGAGATGTGAGACTATAAAACATTTGCCCAAAATAATGAATTTCTTCATTTCCCTACGTATGAAACCAAGACTAATCCAATAGTGATAGTCTCCAATTAAAATATTTGCCATGTTGGTTTCATATACATATTATTTTATTCCATACACAGAGATATTCTCTATTATAACAATCTAATTGCAGAAATATCTGATTAATTCTGAGCTTCATGATATTTCAAAGATTATGTATGTGAAACATGTTTATGCAATTCATTTTTTATATGAACTCAGGTATGAGTTTGTGGTTAGGATAATTTTTACCTTAATTCAAACTATCACAGATTTTTGCTGGATTAGCACTTAATCCCAACATTAATTACAATTTCATTATTTTACTGAATTCTTAACTTATTCCATCTACAGGCATCTATTTGGAATATTAAGGTTCACAAAATTAAGCTTACCAATGTCATGATTTTAGAAGAGTCTTTGTTACAGGAAAGTTGGTTGTCTATCATTTCTATCATTTCATGTTTTAAAGGTACTTTTCCTCCCTGTAGTAATTTTAAAAAATAAATAAATATATAAATTGTTAGAGTAGTAATTAGTGGGACAAAGTTTTGTAAAGTTCCAAGTATCTCTTTCAGTATGTTTCCCGCATTCACAATTAGTTAGGAAAGAATATCAAATTAATGAATACTTTAGGAAAAAGAAAACATTATAGGACATTACAATCAAAAAAGATTTTCAGGCATGAAATATGAGAAAAAAGAATTTGGGATGTTAGGGAGGTAAAAAAAAGAGGGAAAATATTGCAAGAATAGGACTAGGACAAGGATCATGTGAAGGTTTACCTGCAATAACAATGAATATCCCTTTCACAATGCCAATGACACTTGATAAAGCTTGAGAAGTATATGGAATAAACACATGTGACTAAAATTTCCCAAATATCCACAGCTACATTTTCGAAATCATAACTCATGTAAGTATACCTAAAGAAACCATACATTTACTTAAGGAATCCTGAAGTTAAAATATTCAATCACATACTTACTATATCATGAGACCCCTCTTCTGATGCACAGGTCCTAAAAGCTCACCTGAAATCTGGTATTAAGGAAATCCTATTCCTTCTCTCCAAACTTCTCCTTGTTCAAGCTGGGAAAGAACATCTGTTTTGCAGACTTGATATCCTGTTTGTATGAAAAAATGTTACCTGGATTTTGAATTCTGATAGTAACAGAGCATGATCATGATGTGCATGGCAGGTTACCAAATAAGGTAAGCATTGCAGGTCAATAATGCAACAAAACCTACAATTCAGATGATTGAAAATATTTCAACAGAAATTGTAACTCATGACCTTTTGCCCATTTCAATGAGGACCACTGGTTATTGTTACCCATGCACTAGTACAAAGAGAAACTGCAGTGTCAATTATATTCTAAATGGGGAGAAATCTATATTTCCAAAGTGAATATAATGCTCAATAATAATCCAATTAACATAAATCCCAGATGAATGATCTAAATTCTATATGGAAAAGGATTTGTGCCATGTATTTATTACTATGTTCTGAAACCTTAGCATAGTCCTTGGAGCAGAATAGTTATTTCACTGTAGTGAATTACTTATCAATTCAAAAAGTATTCATTGAGTTCTCAGAACAAGAAAGACATTAAGTTGTAGTCAAGAAGATTAAATTCTATGGGGTGAACTAGATGTACATAAAAAATGAGGAAATATTCACTTAGGCAGCTTTATTTTTTATAACAATATAAATGTATTAAAATTATAAAATATAAAAATATAAGAGAAAATAAAGATTATACAATAAGGAGAAGCTGATATTTGAATAAATAAATGGAAGATTATTTATGATAAATATATAGGTAGATAGAATAGGTTAGACAGAAGGTAGATAGATAAGAGATAGATATAAATGTTGGAAAAATTTTGAGAGTCTCACCTACTGAGGCCAGGTTATTGACATTCTCCAGCATCACTTCTCTGAACAACTTTCACTGGGATGTTTCTAACAGGTCCCACTCTTCATGGGTGAAGTCTACAGCCATATCCTTGAAGGTCACATACTCATAAAACATCATAGAAATTTGTGTTCACCCAGCACTATCCTAACCAATGCTCTGAGTGTGATGTACAAAATAACAGCACTAAAGAAGCAGAAACTGTACACAGGAAACAAAAAATGTGTATGGGGTTCCAGTAACATCATTAGCAATGCTGAATTGTCATCTGCCTTTCAGATGCATTCACAGACACATGCACACTCTGAATACATAACATCCCATTGTGAAAGAAAATCACAGGACACGAGATGTTATATATACACCTGGACATTTCCCAATTAACTTGTAATTATGCCTTCTTTCTGCTGATTATAAAGCTTTCATTCAAGCCTTCAAAACTAAATCAATCTTTCCAAATAATTCTAAATAAATTTACAGACTTACTGTAAGGCAAGCAATATCTATGGTATTTCATTTTAAAAAATGAGTATGGTTAGATTATTCCCCTATACAGATGAGGTTATTTTCCTCTCATTTATAAAATCATTTAAGAGTATGTTATGCATTTTGACGAATGCAAGTGAATGTGTGAATTGCTTTCCATCTAAATTCAGTTCAAATGTTTATTATTCACTAAAATGTCAGAGAAACTTGAAGAAATATCCAGAATTCTGCTAAATTGAATAGATATCAAGTCAGTAAGTCCTGCTTTTCTCAGTGCTACATGACTTATGTAATCATTGTAATGTATAAATACAGATGGTTCAGGGTCATGAGCCAGGGACTCCTGACAGTTGTACTGATACATGGCCTTAGAGTGACCATTCCTGCGGAAGGAGACTTCACAATCTGAACTTTTCCAGGGTCTACAAATACATTTTCATTGTCTCAATTTTATCATCAGCTCATCTGTGTGTGAAAGATTAAAAGAATCCTGTTCATTGCTTCTGATCTCTCCAAATCTTCAAAAATTTTCACACACAAAAATAAATTTTATTCTTCCTATTATAAAGCTCCTGAAACCACAGCTGCAATGAAGGGAAAAAACAATTCCTATATATTGCATCAATCTATAAAATTTGAATAAATTTTATTTAGAAAATTGAAGTTGGGAGATTTGAACTACAGTGTAAGGTGAATTTTAGTTTTCATTTAAAAATATTTCAAAATGTGCAAATATATTCCATCAACATTTTAAGAAAATTAAATTGGGGGAAAAATAAATTATTCCTCATTTCCTTTAATTTACTAACCCTCTCATGCTTCTGGCAAATATGCCTACCCCTGTACCACAGTACCTTTAATGTTGGATTGACTACAAGATGAAAACTCAGCCTCTCTTCTGACTATAAATTTATCCTCTTGTTCATTTCTATCACCTCTATTCATTACTTGCCAGGGCTAATCTCAGGCATGAACATGAACTATGAATTCATTATTTATCCAAGGAGACCATAGGATGTGTGAGGAAAAGAAAACTTCTGTCATCTTTTCAGAGAATACAGTCTTTATGGAAGCTGGAACCAATTCTTGCAATTACCTTGGATGATTAATCATTGCTCAGTCCCTAACTTACCATAATTATTACTTTATACTTATTACCTGTATAAACTTAATTTAAGCTCAGATCCATTATTAGCTCCTGAATACACCTGGAATATCCACACCAATAGGTGAAATCTTCCCATCTGCTGGCAACAGAGTTGGAATTTCAGTTTAAAAATTCCCTACTCACTTGTGATTGCATTATCAATACTTTAGCTGGCATCTACCTTCCTCTGGATTTTCACTCACAACTGGACAATCAGATGGTGGACCAGGCTGAGAATGGAGAAAGAATCTTAAGATTCATGTCTTGACCACAACTTTCAGGCCCACCTGTCATGAATGCTCAACACTTCACTCAGGACTAAGTCTGATAAACAAAAGGAACATGAGATGTGCTCAGGAGAAATAAGGGGAGGACTCCCCTTTCCCAGAGTCAAGATGCTGGAGATCTTGTCTTCTCTGGCTAATAAAGATGATATGATTACATTCCTTGTACAGATAAGAACATGAAAATTCATTAATTATATTTATTAATTAGCCCATGATGTTAAGAGGCCTTTAATTCATCCCTGATTAAAAACATAGGAACCCCTGACCAAAATCACATCTGGAATTGGGTCCTCACCACAAGAGGAAGCAGATTGGAATTTCTCAGTTATTACTGTTTTTTTACAGCAGCATTGGTTCTCTCACATGCATTTCTATCTTCTGGTCTCTCACTCCCTTCCTACTGTACCATGAAACTGACATGATGTTTTGACCTAAAACATCTTAGTTCTTCCATATGTGATGTCTAACAATGCAACTCCCTCAACACTGAGGTCTATATCGCACCTCAATATATTTGGAAATAAACTAAGAAACTTAGGAATATATCTTATTAAAAGTAAAAGAAAAAAAGAACATATACTATTATGAGATTGATCAGATCTAAGATTAACTTAGCCATTTGTACCTCAAGTTCAGGAAGAAAATGATTGTATTCAACATTTGGAGAATTACATATTTTTAATAATTTAATATTCTCAGGAACCCAGCTGATAAAGGTTAATTTACTCATTTAACAAATTTCCCAAATAGAGGTGCAGAGAGTTGAAGTAATATGGCAAAACATATGTGGCCAGAAAAGACCCAGCTACATTAAATTTTCTTCCTATATCCCAATTTCAAATATCTTAAGGGTAACATGCCACACTTAGGTATATCATGGAATGTCACCTCTCATTTAAATAACCAGATCCTCACTCTATTGTCAAAACTTCCTCTTCCTATAGTTTGTTACAATTAAACCCATGCACAGGTTCTCCTTTCACACAGATACCTCCATTGCATTGAACCCACTTTCCAGACATTAGCTTCCACCTCATGTAATATTCACTGCCAGATATATTCCAAGCATACATATTTCAGCATATGCTTCCTGAGAACTGTATTTACCCTATGTGTCAATAAATATCTTACTATTTTCCACATCTGTCCACATAGGAGGCAATTCTAATTTCCTGTCATGTTTATTACTACATGTGACACAGCACATTATGAAGATCTTGCTTTAAGAGTAAGTATAGATAAGAAAAGAAAAAGGAAAAAAGAGTAAGTATAGAATCACAACTCCTAGTGCTTTCAAATATATCTGGGAAAAAGGCTATATCTTGATAATGGAGTTATTCTTCCATTTCCATAATCACTTCAAGTCCCATAGTTTGAATACCACATATTCTCACATTACTTTTACCACATGAGATTAACATCATAATAACCAGGTGAATGATGTAATTTTTAAAATACCACCTCAATTTAACACCCTAATGTCTAGTTATTCCTGCATTCATACCCATTAGTTACTCCTTCTCTCTCATTGAAGAGGCTTGTCACCTGATTAAGTTGAATGTCTCCAACTGAATTCTTGTTTTTCCTGTTTCTTTTTGAAATCTCTCCTATCACAATCAATCACATAATCATTTAAACTTATTGTTTCTCTTCTTTTATGAACTCAAATGCCCCCATGCCTATTTCATCTCTTGTGCCTGATCTTTTCCTTCTTTTACAATGAATCTACATTAGCACTTTTATCTTTTTCTCACACAGCTTTAAATAATGAGTTAATAACATCACAGACTTCCTCTTAAGTAAATCATGCTACCTTCTCCAATAAGCTCTCAATGAATAAATCAAGTGTGTGTGCTTCAGCCTATAAATTGGAAGTAAAGACAAATTGGATCTTTTGGGAACTTTCTTTTTCTTAGACTCCTTGGACATCTCAGTCCCTTGAGTGTATTCAAGTTATTCTAGTCACTCTTTCCTCTTGTGTTCTGCATGACATTACTCAAACAATATTATTAGAACATCTCAAGGATGAATTGTAGCCCCCTTCTCTCCCATTTCTGTACACTATCATGACAATCTCACACATCTACACAATTGCTTCAATATATTCCACTGTTGGCTCTACAATGACAGTGTACATCTCAATTTTCATAGATAGAGGCATAAAAAATCAAATATATCTCAAGACATTTCCACCACCATGATTCCAGAAATCTAAAATAAATTCTTTTCTTCTACAGCTTACACTCTAATTAACACAGATGTCAATCAAGATTAATGATCAGGTTTGTCACTTTAACAAAATATTTCTATTTGAATTAAATAATTTTAAGTTGGAACTCCTCCAGGCATCCAAGGATTAAATAAGAATTCGTCATTCAGAAAAACTCAAATACATTCATTTTAGCTATTATTTCAGCACTGAACAATAGAACAATCTGTCATTTCTGTGGAAATCCCCTCAAACACTTTCCCACATCATATCCATATTCCTTCAGTCTCTATTTTGTCATTTCCATGGAGATCTCCTCATTGAGCTCCAATCTAAGTTATTGTTTGCCCTTCCAATATCCTATATTACAATTCTACTATTCCTTCAGGTCACTCATATAATTTTTTATTATACATTTATTTGTTTGTTTGTCCATATTTTGGATTCTCTCCCTGGTCTAACTGCATAAACCTTTCCTTGAATGCTAACAGATTAAATAAGTTTCCCTTTGAAAATTATCAAATAATTATATCTCCAGAAATATTGTATATTCACAAGTTAACCTGACCTCACATGCCCTGGGCCTAACTGCCTGCAGTCAAATTAAATAATGCATTCCCATTAAAATCACTTACAAAATAAATTAGGACTCTCCCATCTGGTGAAAATTCTCCCTTATTCATGAGAACACAAATGGACAGAGAATGTAAGGAACACAAGTCTTAATGAGGCTTCTTTCACAGCATGTGTAGTTCAGAGCTTCTTTCTCTATATAAAAAGCACCATTTTGATGGCAAACTCTCTTTTTATGTAGTTGATAACATCATCAGTCTTATAATTCAAAAGATACAACTTGATAAATTCAGATGTTAATCTACTCAAGGCACTCCTTGTATCATTCACTTCCTTCTAAAACTCTCAAAACCAACCTTCCTGCTTTTTCAAATATACCCACTTTTATGGATTTTGGTTGTCGTGGGTAAGTACTCTAAAGTACCTATACCAAGAAGATTCTTACTAAACTGTATACCTGAGAAGAACTGAAATCTAAAAATATTTTCTCAGCCACCCATGTGATTCTAGATAAATAGAAATATTTATGCTAAAAAATATACAAGGAAAATTTCAATTATTCTAGAGTGTGTATATTTTACTATCAAGCAAGGGAAAGACTATCCAGTATAGGTCTCATTATGTCAGATCTATATTCAAACTTGAAAATATTATGGGTTCCCAAAAGAAATGATTAAGTTTCATTGTTGATTTTCCTGTGAATATGATGGGTTTTAAAGAATCTTTTAAACTAAAAGTATTATCAATGTATGCTTGTATATGCTTTAACAGTACATTTTGTTTATTTTTAATTTTACCAAAGCTTATCATTTTAGTAGCACTTAATAATCACTGGCACTGTCAAAGAACCTGCTCCAGAAACCATTTTTCCTTTATGACCATTTAGATGCATTACTGTAATTAGAGCTACATTCTATATTTTAAGGCACTAGGCCTATTAAATATAATTAAGCACTATGCATTGATTTCCATCAGAATATCCAGTTTGTAATATATAGTTCTATAACCCATCCCCCAGGTGAGTCGTTCCCATAAGTATGGATCTTTATGAAAAAGAAGGCAATGTCACATTTCTCAAATATATATATATATATATTGTAACTTTCTAGCAGGTATTAGTAGACTGATATGCTTATTTTCTTTTGTTTTTTAATCCTCAGGACATATAAAAGAGCAAGCAATGGTAGCAACCTGGTCATCTTAATCAGTACTCACTGACCATGGATTTTAGTGCACAAATTAAAACCTACTAGCAGTACCAGTAAACTATGACATTAAGAGAACAAAAACACTAAAGCAAAACAAGATCATAAGAACAAAATCTAAAGCATTCGCAGATAATATTTCTCAGTCATTTCCACCTATTTCTTTATAAGATAATCCAATTTATGAAAGAAATTGAGGGCAGTAACATTCTGATTTTTTCTCAAAACCTTTTTTTTTTTTTTCATTTTAGTCTCCCTACAACAGGCTTGAATCAAAGGTCTTTTGAAAAAGTGTGGAGGTTAGAAGTCAGCCCTTGACTATGATCTCACTTTGCCTAGTACTAATTATCTCTCCTGTTAGTATCAACCATGAGTTGATTACAAGTTTATTCAGATATATCTTGAAAAACAGAAGAATAAATTCTTTCTGTAGAGAAATGAAGTGATGTATTTTCATTTTAGGCACAGGTATTTATATACAAATACATATTTTGTCATTTTTAAAATTCACTCTACTGAAATTAAAACAATTGCATTTCATTACTTTTGTATCATGCATTTTAGGTAATCAATTATCCCATTTTCATGGTTTTCTTATATAGCCTTAAGTGTTTCCAGCCTAGTTTCTGTAGCAATATTAAAATATAATATATGTGAAACCTACCAAGCACCATCGGGTACACATAAATTGTCTGTAGGAAAGTACATAGAACTGTCTTGTTTGATATTAACCATACCTGTTAGTTCATCTTTGCAAAGAAAAAATGTAAACATGTAATGCTTCACTCAATCCATTATCTTTATCACCATGAAAATTAGAGACCACAGGATTATTATGTATTTTTATGTTAACAAGAGAAAAACACTAGAGAAACTCCCCAACCCATTCCCAGAGAGCTCAACTTAATGAATAACTTTCTCTGTTGCAAACCTGTATAAAAACTTCAAGAAAACCCCTCAACAAGAAGACCAATTTGAGATTGGTTAGGTTTCCTATCTGTCACTAGCCAATAAAGCCACTTTCCCTTCCTAGCCTAGTTCAGTGTGTCTCTTATGCTATGCCAAGCACCAAACCCTCAGATCCTTCTGATCACTGTCAATTCCAGACAATATTTTTCAAGAAAGTGATTTTTTAAAAATAAATGTGTATATGTTGGAAGACAACTCTTAGCTAGGCCTACCCAAAAGCATAGAGTAATCCTAGCAAATAAAACATACAATCTGGCTCCATGGGTTTTAAGAGCCACTTAAGAAAAGACCATTTAAAAGAAAATAATGAAATTTTACTTGTTACATGACCTAGATTTATTTCATTTTTGAAGATAAGAAATCTCTCATAAAAATACCAATATTTTAAAAGAATTACACCAAAATTTCTTTATTGAGCAACTGTGTGACAGGAAATTTTATTCAGTCTGGTTTGGATTATTAAAGAAGAGTAAGATTTTCAAAAGGTGATGAGTCCATCCATATTACTGATGATAAAATAATGAGAATCTCAGTGCAGAATATATTTTCAGATCTGGAACTCAGACATGATATTTGGACAGGAATTTGTAAATTTTATAACCATAGATGATAAATAACTCAAAAGAATGGAAAATATTACCTAGGTAGAAAGATAGAAAATAAGGAAGGACTGGGACTATGTTCTAATAAGTTTCAACATTTAATATCTCAGAAATAGCTTGAAAATACGTATTGGGGGTCCAGAAAATATCCAAGAGAGTGTTGCAACCTAGAAGACCAGGATAGAAATGGATGATAAAAGAAGGCAATCAGAGAATTTGTTGAAGATTCTTGTAAGGTGAACATGCTTTTACTAGTTTCATTGAGATGGATTTAAGCAGATTCTCAAGGGCAGTGCATGTAAGTGCAGAGTGTGTAAGCCATATCAGAGTACACTGAGAAGCAAGCAGGAGGTGAGGAACACCCCCACAAATTGCAACTCATTGAAAAACTTTGACCTCAATTGGTAAGAGAATTTAATAACTTGAGAAGTAAAAATCACACACAAATAAAATTTTAATATTTTAAGATAGTACTTTGATAGAATCAAGGTATGAAAATTGTCAGTATTTATAAATGGTAATGGGGAAAGTCCAGGTCACATCATGAATTCTCCCAAGAAAACAAAAAATAAGAAGCCACCTTGAGGTCTATTCAATTCTGAGGCAAGTTCAAGAGACAAACCACACTTTGCTCTTCTCCCAAAGTTCTGTGCTGTTCAGCTTATTTATTTATGGAAAAAATGTAACCCCTATTTATATTCCCTTTGTATAGGGAAAACATTTAATAAATCCAATGGGTGATCCATTCCAGGGAGAAAACCCTGATTGAACAGACTGCAGATACCAGAATTAATCAGGGTTTCATCCAATGAGACGCATTCTGTTCAACTTGGTTTGATTTTAAAGATAATTGACAAGTTAAAATCCTCTTATTATGATGGAAAATGAAGAGGTAAGGCCATGGAGAAGGATGACTGAAAGACTACTTTATTAATTAATCCAATAAATATTTTACAGTCCATTCTTTGTAACAGGAAATATTCCAAGTCTTGGAGATACAACCGGGAACCAGATGTACTGGTTCTATATGGACAAAGAGATTGAATTCTCTGGAGGAAGATTGGGATTAAAAATAAATGAAGCAATCTGGGAATATGATGTCTGAGTAGGCAGGCAGGGTTCAGCAGGGTTCAGCTCTCTCTCAAAAACAATGGAGAAAGAACCAAATGTTTTCTGAGGGACCTGTTTTGGGGCTCAACATTTCAGGACAGTGCTACAAAACTCTAAGAGGTTGAGGGTCAGAGAGATGAAAAACACAAAACAATGTGAGTTACCAAACCCCACAGTGGCTGGGGAGGGCTCCCTCCCCACACCCCAAATATATTAGGCTGAGGTAAAACCCCAGTCTTACTGCAGCCAAACAAGTTGTTACAAGGGAAAAGGGAGGGAGAGTCAAGGAGCTTCTCTTCAGTGAATTTGGCAAGCAGAGCCTGCTTTGAATTTCAGCTCTGGACAGACCAAAATAAAAAAAAGTGGAGAGTGAAACACCTCGGCAAAAAGGTATACTGATGAGTGCCATCTTATTGCCAGTCTGAAAACTGCATGGACAAAACTGCTTTTGGGTTTCTCTGTACCCTAACTCCTGGAAGAAAATCTGCACACCATTAGTGAGTCCCTGGCATAATTTTAATAACTTAAGCTGAGCAATTTTAAGATTTAAAATGAGTTGAACCATATATCAAAGAAGAGCTGTGAAAAAAAAAAGGCAGGAAAGAAATTCGCCATCAGAATAACCCAACAACATATTCAGATGTCTAGATGTGAGTCAAAAATTACAAGCCATACTAGGAAATGAAGACATGGTCCAGTCAAAGGAACAAATCAAATATCCTGAAGAGAAATAGGATTTAAGACAATTAATCAGTGCTAATTGCACAACTCTCCTAAGTCAATTCAAAGAATTGAAAGAAAACATGGCTAAAGAGATAAAGAAAATTAAGAAGACAATGGGTGAGCATAAAGAACAATTTGAAAGCCTGCAAAGAAAAGTAATAGAGCTTAACACAAATGAAAGACATGATGGACAAGATTAAAAATACAATAGAGGGAGATCGAGGCAAGATGGCGTTGGTTTGGAAGGCACTCAATGAGAGCTCCCTGAGGATGGCAGATTGTGGACAGGGTCCTGCCCGGCGGTCTGTGCTGTGGGCATGTGGAGCGAGAAGCTTGGGACATCTCTCTGCACAGATCGACAGCGTGGACTGATCGGTAGTGATTCATGAGTGTTAAGCCTGTCTGTGGTGGTTAACACAGACAGCTGAGCCCCACATTTAGGGAGAAAAAAAAGCTGGTTTGAGCAACGGCTCCCACCCGGCAACTGGGTGACAGGGCCTGGTGAGAAGGAGCATTCTCTGAGAGTGGGAGGGCTCTGGCAAAGGGGTGAGAGAGTTTTCCTTTCTGTGGATTTGGCTGCCTGGAACCCCCTGCAGCTTGGGCGAACAAAATAGCTGGATTGAATCAACACCTGGCAGAGGGGAGGGGTAAATCTGCTGAGGAAGTTGATTTACCTAGCTGCCCAAAGATAAGCCCCAAACCCCGCCAAGCCAGGGAGAGGGAGCACACTCCGAGAGATGGAGCATTCTGACAGAAGGTGGAGAGGGGATTCTTTACCATTGATTTGGCTGCCTGGACCCCCTCATAGCTGTGGGGATCAGATAAACTGGCTTGAAGCAACGCCAGGCTGAGGGGAGAGGTGAATCTGCTGAGGAAACCTGATTTACCCAGCAGCCCGGTGGGCTCCAGAAGGTGCTGAGTCAGCAGTTTTTATCCTTCTGCACTGACTAGTATCAGAGCTTCAGCTCCCCCAGGGAGGCCAGGAAGTGGGAATTGCTTGATTAGTTTCCACAAGCCTAGTAAGGGTCCCCTTGGTGAAGGGGGAGGTCTAGAAGAGGACTTATTTTGGGTCCTGTATTTCACACACACACACACACGCAAAACAGTCACTTTAAAAAATGAAAAATAAATTCTTCTTTTTAATTTAGTTTAATACTTAAAATCTGCTTCAAAACCTGCAGATAGACCCTTGCAGGGAAATTGATTGATAAACACAAGCAGGCTAAGAGGATCCACAAGGACCCTAGTAGGAACACTGGTCCTCAGCTTTCTTTGACTGCTTGCCTGCGTGGTTGTTTGGTTTTTCTCTGTTTATTTGATGTCTCTTGCTTTTATTTCCTCTTTCCACATCCCCCCTTCTTCTTTCTTTCATTTTTTAAAATTAGGTGCTGCTAGCTTGTCTCTTATTGCTGTACTTCTTCTTCAGTGATTTCCCATTCTCTATCTATATTGATTTTGTGTCCCAAGCTATCTCTTATCCTTCCTTCATCTTTCTGCCTTCTGCTTTCTGATGTGGTTCTTATATACCACGTTTTTTCATTTGCCCACAACTTAAGGGTGTCAATTTCTATTCTATTTTGTATTCTTTTTTTTGTTATTGTTAAATTAACTTTTTCCTTTCAGGCCTTTCTTTACACTTTCTCTCCCTCCTCATAATTCTAGCCTTCTATATCAATATATCTATATATATCTATATATTTTTATCTCTCTCTCTATATATATATTGATATAGAAGGCTAGATATATATATATAAATATAAATATATATATATTTATATATTCCTCTATTTGGCTTCCCAGGCCATTGTATGTACTACAATTTTTTCCCTATTACTCTACACTGCCTACATGAATTAAATATTCATTTCATTAAGTCTTATTTGGCCCCTCTTCTAACTTTTATCAATATTACTATTATCCTTCTTCCTTTCTCACATCTTTCAATTCCTCTGGCCCTAATCATTTGCCTTCAAGGGAATATAGAAAGAAGCAAGGAAATAAAAAAAGAAGAAAAAGTATCAAAGAGAAAATTTAAAACACATGCGGATCCACCAGCTAAATAAAACTCTAGAGCAGAGAGAGAAGTTAATCAACTGAATAAACCCATCAAGATAAAATGATGACTAGAGGGCAACAAAAAATTACAAACCACACTGAGAAACAGGAAAACATGGACCAGTCCAATGAACAAACTAAAAACCAGGAAGAGATACAGAATATCAAACAACTAATCAAAGCTTTCATGGGCCAACTTAATGAGGTGAAGGAAGAGATTAAGAATATAAAGAAGACACTGGGAAAACATACTGAATAAATTGTAAACATACACGAAAAGATAACAGATAAGATGGTGATCAATGGCACAATTCAAGAAATCAAAAAGACACTGGATTCAAATCACAGCCGATTTGAAAAGGCAGAAGAAAGAATTAATGATGTGGAAGACAACATATCTGAAATCAAACAGATAATAGAAGAGATAGACAAAAAAAAAAAAAATAGAAAAAATCCAGCAGGGATTCAGGGAATTAACCGACAACACAAAACGCACAAGCATATGCATTATAGGCATCCTAGAAGGAGAAGAGAAGGGAAAGGTTTACAGAAGGAGTGTTGAAGGAAATAATGGCTAAAAACTTCCCAACCCTATTGAGACAGATGTATGTGCAGATCCAGGAATAACAGCACATCCCAAACACTATAAATCCCAACAGGCCAAATTAAAGAAATATACTTCTCAAAATGTCCAATGCTCAAGACAAAGAGAAAATACTCAAGGCAGCAAAGGGAAAGAGAACCATCACATACAAGGGAAGCACATAAGATTAAGTGCTGATTTCTCATCTGAAACCATGGAGGAAAGAAGACAGTGGTATGACATAGTCAAAGTACTAAAAGAAAAAACTTCCAGCCACAAATTCTCTATCTAGCAAAACTGGCATTCAAAAATGATGGAGAGTTCAAAATATTCACAGATAAAAAGAAATTAAGAGAGTATGCCAATAAGAAATCTGCACTTCAAGAAATACTAAAGGAAGTTCTACAATTTGAAAGGAAAAAAACAGGGGGAGAGAGTTGGAGGAGAGGACAAGAACAACAAAAAGAAAAAAAAAGAGAAATAAAAACAATGTATGGCATACATTAACCCAAAGAAAATATGGCTGATGTAAGAAATTTGTTGTGAGTAATAACACTGAATGTTAATGGATTAAATTTACCAGTCAAGAGACACCAACTGGCAGAATGGATACGGAAATATGATTCATCTTTATGCTGTCTGCAAGAAACCCACTTTCAACCTGAAAGTGAAGGGATTCAAGGAGGCTGAAAGTGAATGGCTGGAAAACAATTTTACAAGCTAACAATAGCCAAAAAGGGCAGGAGGAGCTAGCCTAATATCAGACAAAATAGACTTTAAATGCAAAACTATTGTAAGAGACAAAGATGGACATATATATTAGTAAAAGCGGTAATCTCTCAAGAAGAGAGAACAATCATAAACATTTATGCACCTAATCAGGGTGCCTCAAAATACATGAGGCAAACTCTGGAAAAACTAAGTGGACAAATTAATGCCCCTAAAATAATAGTGGGGGACTTTAATACATCATTAACACCATTAGAGAGAACATCTGGACAAAGAACCAATAAAGAAACAAAGAGTCTGAAAATACATTAGAGGACCTGGACCTAATACATATATACAGAACACTACACCCAAATACAGTAGGATTTCCATTCTTCTCGAGTGCACATGGATCATACTCCAAGATAGACCACACGCTAGGCCACAGAACAACTCTCAATGAATTCAAAAAGACTGAGATTATACAAAGTAACTTCTCTGACCACAATGAAATGAAATTGGAAATCACTAGGGGCCAGAGAAACAGATTAGGCAAAGATATGGAAGTTAAACAAAACACTTTTAGACAGTGGGTCACGGAGGACATCTCAAAAGAAATTAGTAACTACCTTGATACAAATGAAAATAACAACAAAACATACCAAAACCCATGGGATGCAGCCAAAGTTGTCTTGAGAAGGAAGTCCATAGACATAAATACATATATTAAAAAAGAAGAAAGAGCTAAAATTGAAGTCCTATCTGCACACCTGGAAGAACTGGAAGAACAAAAACAAACTAAACCTTAGGAAGCAGAAAGAAGGAAATAACAAGGATTACAGCAGAACTAAATGAAATAGAGATGAAGAAAGCACTAAAAAAAATAAAACAAAAAGCTGGTTCTTCGAGAGGATCAATAAAATTGACAAACCCTTAGCCAGACTAACAAAGAAAAACAGAGAACACATGCAAATACACAAAATAAGGAATGAGCAAGGGTATATCACTACTGACCCCAAAGAAATAAAGAGTGTCATAAGAGGATACTTGGAAAAATTATATGCCAACAAGAATGATAATTTAGAGGAAATGGACAAATTTCTAGAAACTCACAAACAGCCTACATTGATGAAAGAAGAAATTGATGAACTCAACAGCCCAATTACAAGTAAAGAGATAGACTCAGTCATCAAAAACCCCCCAACTAAGAAGAACGCAGGACCAGATGGCTTCACAGCTGAATTCTACCATACATTCTGGAAAGAATTAACACCAATCCTTCTTAAGCTCTTCCAAAAAATAGAAGTATAAGGAATATTGTGTAACTCATTCTATGATGCCAACATTACCCTAATACCAAAGCCAAACAAAGATACCACAAGAAAGAAAAATTACAGACCAATTTCTCTAATGAAACTAGATGCTAAAATCCTCATTGCATTCAACAACATATCAAAAGAATTTTACACCATGACCAAGTGGATTTCATCCCGGGTATGCAAGGATGTTTTAATATAAGAAAATCAATCAATGTAATACACCACATAAACAGATTGAAAGAAAAAACTCACATGATAATCTCTATAGATGCAGAAAAAGCATTTGACAAAATACAGCACTCTTTCCTGATAAAAACACTGCAAAAGATAAGAATAGAAGGAAACTTTCTGAATATGATAAAGGGTATATATGAAAAACCCTAAGGTAACATCATCTTCAATGGTGAAATCCTAAAAGCCTTACCTCTGAGATCTTGAACAAGACAAGGATGCCCACTATCACCACTCCTATTTAACATTGTCTTAGAAGTACTTGCTAGAGCACTGAGGCAATAAAAAGATATAAAAGACATCTAAATTGGAAAAGAAGAAGTAAAAATATCATTATTTGCAGACGACATGATCATATACATAGAAAGCCCTGAGAAATCTGCAGCAAAGTTTCTAGAACTTATAAAGGAGTTCAATAAAGGAGCAGGCTATAACATCAATGCTCAATGGAACTGAATTGAGAGTTCTGATATAGATCCTCGCATATACAATCATCTGATATTTGACAAGGCCACCAAGCCCACTCAGTTGGGAGAGAATGGCCTCTTCAGCAAGTGGTGCTTGGAGAACTGGATATCCATATCCAAAAGAATGAGAAAGGAACACCATATCACACCTTATACAAAAATCAACTCAAGGTGCATAAAAGACCTAAATATAAGAGCCAAAAGCATAAACACCTTGAAAGGTAATGTAGGGAAACATCTACAGGAACTTGTATTAGGAGATGGTATCATGAACTTCACACCCAAAGCATGAACAGCAAGAGAAAAACTTCTGCACCTCAAAGGATGTTATCAAGAAAATAAAAAGGCAGCCTACCCAATGGGAGAAAATATTTTGCAAACATATATCTCATAGCAGCCTAATATCCTGCATATATATAGAAATCCTATACCTCAAAAATAAAAAGACAAAAAACTCATTTAAAAAAATGGGCAAGTGACCTGAAAAGACACTTCTCCAAGGAAAGAATACAAATGGTTAAAAAACACATGAAAAAATGCTCAACATCACTAGCTGTTAGGGAAATGCAAATCAAAACTACAGTGTGATACTATCTTACACCCATTAGAATGGTGACTATGAAAAAAACAGCAGACTATAAGTGTTGGAGAGGGTGTGGAGGAATGGGAATCCTCATCCACTGCTGGTGATATTGTGGAATGGTCCAACCACTGTGGAGGATAGTTTGGTGGTTCCTCAGAATACTAACAGTAGATCTTCTGTATGATCCAAGGATTCCACTGCTGGGTATATACCCAGAAGAATTGAAAGCAAAGATATGAACAGATATATGCACACCAATGTTCATAGTGGCATTGTTCACTATTGCCAAAAGTTTAAATTAACCTCGGTGCCCATCAACAGATGAATAGATGAGAAAAATATTGTACATACATACAGTGGAATATTACTCAGGTGTAAGAAGGAAAAAGTGCTAACACATGGAATAACATGGATGAATCCTGAAGACCATATGTTGAGTGAAGCAAGCCGGCATTGAAGGATAAACAGTACGTGACCTCACTGATATGAATTGAGGAAAGTGAGCGGTCTCTGAGAACCATTGTCTGAAATATAGGTTATCAAGGGAGAGAAAGAGAAGAGATGGTTGTGAGCCATCAGCCATATGGACATAATCTATTGTAAAGTGATAGAATATAGTTGCGTATTGAAGGATAGAATAGGTAGGTAGTGATATTCCTGGGTTTGGTGGTCCAGGGTCAACAAGTGGTAGATTAGGAAGGGTAGGTTAGAGTACTCAGGATACTGGGGGGAGAGATGGAAGAGGGGCCAGGTGAACACGGGATTTGTGGGTATGAGGTTGAAAGTTCAGGGGTGGGAATGCTCTTATGGCAATATGTCAAGAAAGTGTCACTGGTTTAGAGTGTTGGTTGGGGAGGCATTCAGGATGGGGTGCTTCTGGAGCAGGCTTCTAGGGAGTGTGTGAGTGTTCATCCTGTCATAATGCCTTGTGTCAGTGGATGGAGAACCACACGGTTATTGGTAAAGAGATGGACCCCCATCTTTGGGAGGACTGATTCACCCAGAAAGAGTCAGATGGGTGTCTCTCATGAGCAAGCGTGGATCCTAACGGGAGGACAATCAGTGTGTCAAGACATCTTTTTGCATATAACTATGAATCTTGTCATCCAATGAGTCAAGTCAGGGGGTTGCCATGTGCCTCAGGGGTAGTGGAGGGAGGAACAGAATAGATCAAACAGGAGGTATTTAGTGGTCAGGGGAAATTAATTTACATTGATGGACACAGGACAAGGTAAATATCATCAAAAATTATTAAATTGTTATCATATAAAATGTAAACTATACTGTAAACCACTGACAATATCTGGTAGCTATGTTTCACTATCTGTATAACGTTATAACAGTGCTAACATCCACATAGAAAAAGGTTTTAATATAAGGTGAGGAAAGGGGGAGGAGGTTTGGTACATGAGAATCTCTAGTATTCAGTGTGTGACTGCTGTGACCTAAAACTTCTTTGAAAATTAAATGAAAATTTGGGAGACAATGGAATGTGAAATGGGGAAGGTGTCACGGTACAGACTGGACACACAGTAATGCGGTGATAGAAGGAAAAATGTTTAAAAAAATTTTTTTTTCTTCCCATTTTTTTGAATATACCAAACCTTTATTTTTATTTTATTTTTAGTGTATTTTTTTAAGTTTCTGTGTATTTTATCTCTTACATTTAAACTTATCATTATTTCTTTTTCCTATTAATTGTATTAGGCTATTATATGGGCTTCATATTCAAGGAAGGTTTAGATCACAGAAGGGTTATGATGGGAGCAGGAGAGGATCATTTGTGGAGGGTGTCAGGGATGGGGGTTTCATGGGAGGAAGTTCACTGGAATATACATGAAAGATATTTAAAATTGTTCAAATGATCAAGGGGTCAGGCATGGTCACAGTGAGTGGAGAATCACTCAATAAATTAGAGAATACTGAATTCCCAGCCTGGAGAGCTCTGCCACATTCTCCAAGGGATAAGCAACAGTCCCCCCAAGTGCAAGGGCAGTGTCTGGCTAAGGAGGATGGTCCACTGATGGGTTCTTCTTATTGATGACTAGCCTTATGTGTCTTTGCTCTTGCAATTGAAACTTAACCTAGTGTTATGGGGTGCCTAAGTGTTACAGCCTGAGAGCCTCCTTGTTGCTCAAATGTGGCCTCTCTCTAAGCCAAACTCAGCCTGTGAACGTATTACCTTCCCCAGCATGGGGCATGACTCCCGGGGATGAGCCTCCTTGGCCACGAAGGATTAGTATCAAGTGCCAAATGGCAATATGACTGGGAAAAGACCATGAATAAAAGAGGGAAATGGTAGACAAATGAGTTCATATGGCTAAGAGACTTCAAAGAGAGTTGGGAGGTCATCCCAGAGGTAAAGCTTACGCACACCTCAGTAGGATCTCATAGAACACCAAAGTGGATATCACCCCAAACAGAGGGGCTCCTGAGGCCTCTGGAGACACCCAGGTCCTATATAAGGGGGGATAGCTCCAGAGACTGATGTTTTATCAGTGGGCTTTACTTTGGAATCTGTGCTCCTGAGAGTGACAGAGTAGGACTCAAATAAGTCCTCCCTGCAAATGGTCCATCAGTCCCTTCTATTCAAACCTAAACGTGGTGCTGGAGTTTGTCGGTGTACTTCCAGAGACTGGAGCCTTTGCCCTGCCCAAGTGCCAGCTGTGCCTGGAATCTCGGTGGAGCTGCAACTCCTACTGTACAGCTCAATTGACTCACCCAGGATACCTGACGGGAAGATGATGATGGACAACAGCCATCCCAGGGAATGGAGAGAATATGCAGCTGCAGGCAGTATAATACCATCCATCTTATCCATGACATATAAGCCCCCTCTCGCTTGGACGAGGAGTGGACGTCACCATCCCAGACTCCTCAGTATTGGGTGAAGAGCTATGGCCTTGAGTGGACTTACTGGTATTCTGTTTTAGACATATTGTGATTCAAGAAATGGAAGAAATTACAACATTGAGGTGGAGCCAGTGGCCACTGGATGCTTTCGGGACAGGGAGAGGGAAAAGCAGTTGTACTACAGGGACTTTTTTGGGACTTCAGAATTATCCTGAGTGACATTACAATGACAGATATAGGCCATTTTACATCTGCATATAACATGCAGAACTGTATGGGAGAGAGTGTGGTCTACAATGTGAACTTTGGTCCATGCTTAGTGGCAAAGCCCCATGATATGTATATCCATTGCAGGTGATGTGCCACAGTAATGAAAGATGTTTATGTGGTAGGTTGTGGGAGGTGTGGGAGGTGGGGAACATGGGAATCCCTGAAATTTTTGTGTAACATTTATGTAATTTAAGCACCTTTTAAAATATTTTTTAAAAAATAAAGCAAATGAGATACATGGGCTTTTCAACAGAAGTGAAAAGTGGGTCTCTAATATATCCATTTGCAAAGCTATTTAATTTTCTTTGCATAATGGATATAACCTTGGATGTTGACAAAGCCAATGAATTCCTCATCATTTCTAATGACCCAAGGAGGGTCCAATGTGGGACTATCAAACAGAACCTGAAAGTGTCTCCTGAGAGATCCAACTAGTCAATATGTGCCCTGGGCTACTCTCAGTCCACTTCTGGCCACAATCACTGGGTGGTGGACATGAGAACAAAGAATGGGATCTGGGTGTTTGCAAAGAATCTGTTCACTGACAAAGAGAATTTCTACTATCTACCAAACTGATTCTGTATACAGTTTTAGAAGGTAAACTCCTTGTGGGACTGTACCACACCTAGAAGTGCTCTTTGGGTAAATCCCTGTTTACACAAAGTGGGGGTTTTTCTGGATATGGATATTGGAAATATTTTCTTTTGCAACATTAACAATGGATCCCATATCTTTACTAAAATTTCAGCTACTGAGCCATTGCATCCTTTCTTATGTTTGTCAAGACCAAGTAATCGTGAAAAAAACTCCTTGACAATCTTTCCTGTTATGAATCCAAGCATCCTATTCTCCAGCAGGTCTCTAGATGAAACAATATACCCAAGATGATGAAAAACAAACAACAACAACAACAAAAATAGTGTATTTATTTGGAGTAGGTTACAGTTACTAGGCCCTAAAGATTTCATCTCAAGTTACCATGAGATACATTCTCACCAAAAATGGTTGCTGATCTCTGTGAGCCTTCCTTATTCTTCTTAAGGCTTTGGGGTCCCATCTTTTTCTGATCTCAGCTGTAGGCTGGAATAGGTGTCATTTTTTTCCAGGCTCAGCTGCTCTGTTCTCATCACAATACCAGGTGTAAACTATCAGGCAAATGACTCATCTCTCTTCCCTAGACTTCAGGATCAAAGCCAACAAAATTCTCTCCTCTGGTATCTATGGAGCATCTCTCTTCATGTTTACATCTTCTCTATGTTCTCCTGTGTGTCTTCTTGAGTGAGTGTCCATTTATATTGCCCACCAAGGGGGCAAGGACTCAATCCTGAATGGAAGCCCTAATCTTGATTTAACCAAGCAAACATAAAACCTTTGAATTTAATACAATCAATGGGTATCATGCCCAGAGGAACAGACCAGTTTAAAAATGTAATCTATACCTCTTTTTGGAATTCATAAATATCAAACTGCCACATTAGTATAGCTACACTTGCTCTTTTTTGGTTTCTGCTTCCATAAAATATCTTTTTCCAACCTTTCACGTTATCTTATTTGAACTCTTAAGTCTAAGGTGAGTCTCTTCCAGAGAGCATTTGGATGGATTATATGTATTCTTTAAAGGTACTGGGGGCTGGGAATTGAACCTGACCTTATATATGGGAAGCTGGCACACATCTACTAAGCCACATCTGCTTCCCTGAGATTGTTTTGCCTGTTGTTGTTTTTTATTTCGGGAGGCGCTGGGATCCAAACCCAGGACCTCCCATGTGGAAGGTGAGCACCCAACTGCTTGAGCCGCATCTGCTTCCAGGATTATATTTTTGAATTCATTCTGTCAGTCAGTATTTTTTTATTGGGAAATTTAATCCATTAGCTTTCAATGTTATTTCTGTAAAGACATTACTTACTTTGACAATTTATACTTTGGCTTTCACATATCATATCTTGTTTTTGTATTTTTACCCTTTTTGTCCCCTTTATTATAACCTTCACTTCTACACTTTCCTCCAAGCCTCTATCCCACGACTTTTTCTTTCAGGTTGAAGAACTCACTTTATTATTTCTTGTAGAGCCAGCCTCTTGTTTACTCTCTTAATTTCAGTTTATCTGTGAATATTTTAAAGTCACCCTCATTATAGCAGTACAATTTTGCTGGAAAAAGAATTCTTGGTTGGCAGAATCTTAAATATATCATACCACTGTCTTTTCACCTTCATGGTTTCTGATGAGAAATTTGCACTAAGTCATATTGGACATCACTTGTATTTGGTGGACATCTATACTCTTGCTTTCAGAATTCTCTCATCTTTCACATTTTGACATTCTGAATGGTATTAGTCTCTAAGTAGATCTATATGGATTTATTCTACCTGGAATACACTGTGCTTCTTGGATATGTATATTTATGTCTTTCATAAAAGTGTGAAATATTCAGCCATTATTTCCTCAAATATTCTTTATTTCGTTTTTCCTTTTCTCCTTCAGGGAACTCCCATGACACATATGTTGGTGCACTTTGGGCTATCATTCAATTCCTTATGCCCCTGCTCAGTTTCTTCCATTCTATTCTCTCTCTTCTTCTGATCTTTTTTCAATTTAAGCTGTTCTGTCTTCCAATTCTCTTATACTTTTCTCTGACACTTAAAATCTGTTGTTGCATGCCTCTATTGTATTTTTAATCTCATCCATTGTGTCTTTCATTCCCATAAGCTCTGTTATTTTCTATTCAATACTTCAAATGATTCTTTGAGCACACTCAATGTCTTCTTAATGTCATTAAAATAAAAAAAAGGGGGAAACTCTTCAAGATCATTGATTTGGCAATGATATTTTTAGATAAGATACCAAAAGCATGAGAAAGAAAAAAACAAGTAGATAAAATGCACTTCATCAAAAGTTAAAAATGTATGTATATCAAATAAATTATGAAGAAAGTGAAAAGATAGCCCACAGAATGGGAGGAAACAGAGGGAATCATTTTATATCATGATTTAATGTCTAGAATATATAAAGATCATCTACATTTGAATAAGAAAAAGACAAACAACCCAACTAAAAATGGTTAAACAATCACTTCTTGGCCTTTTGGCTAAGATCACATGTAATATATGCTCTTATCAGTTTAATATCTGATATATCCTCTATGTGAGGATATTTTAAATAGATTTTTGAAGTTAGGAAATGGAATAAGAACTAGCTCCATCTACTCCACACATCAATCTGGTATTCCAGGAAAGGTACACCAAGAAAACAGGGTCAAATGACTCAAATAGCCATTTCTCCAAAGAAGATATTAAAATGGCCAATAGCCCCATGAAAAATTACTCAGCAATCATTAACCATTAAGGAAATGCAAATCAAAACCACAATGAAATAAAACTTCATATTCACTAGAATGATGTCATTAACAAAAAACATAAAATAACAATTGTTGGCTGTGGTAGTTTGAGTTTGCATGTACCCCTGAAAATCAGGTTCTTAAAGTTGGTCCATTCCCTTGGGTGTGCACCTATTTTGGTGGGACACTTAGATTAGGTCAATTCCGGTAAAGGCCTTTTGATTACTTTACTTCAACTGAAGTAACCTAATTAAGGCATGTTCTAGGGTGGGTCTTAATCCTTTTATAGGAGTATTTAATAAACAAGATGAATTTGGAGAGAGAGAGAGAGAGAGAGAGAGAGAGAGAGAGAGAGAGAGAGAGAGTCATGAAAGCCAGAAGTTGGAAGCAATTAAACCTGCATGAATAGGGAGAAGCCAGCAGATGATGCCATGTGCCTTGCCATGTCAGAGAGGAGTCCAGGATTTTCAGCAGCCTGTCTTTGGGGAGAAATTATCACTTGATAATGGCTTATTTGGATATTTTCATGACCCCAGAACTGAAGGCTGTAAGCTAATAAATCCCCATTGTAAAAGCCAACCCATTTCTAGTATATTGTTTTAGGCAATCTAGCAGTATAAAACATTGGTAATGATGTGGAGAAATTTGAACACTTGTACATATTGGTTGGAATGTAAAATGGGGAGCCACTGTGTAAATCAGTTTGTTGGTTTCTCAGAATGTTGAATATAGAATTACCATATATGATGGTTAAGTTCGTGTATCAAATTGGCTAGGTTAATTTTTCAAGCATGCACTGGCCTAGTACTATAAGGGTATTTCATAGATGGATATTTTCTATAATCAGTTGATTGCATTTAGCACTGCTTACATCTTCAATCAACAAAGGATTTTATACCAATTAACACACTTTTGCCCTTGAGCTGCAGTTAATATATCTAAAGCCATCTATTTTGGATGACAATATTTCTCTTCTGGGTCACTTCCCTATTTAACAAAGTGAGTCTGTGTTTAGCTTCTAGAATAAATTGAGTAGTAACATTTACCAGGGCAATAACCTGCATGAAGAATCTAGTGCTCCCCTTCCTGGGAAAAATTAGATAGATGTCATTCTCAGCATTGTAAGGCTTTTTTTGATCTGACTGAGTTCATGGCTTCTTTATGTCAACTTAAATGGTTCTCCAAAGCTTTAACATTTCTTAGGGTCTTGAGTAAATTTTTAAGTATCTGTCCAGGTAGAAAGGAATATCCAATAGTGCATCTCCCTACCCAATTATAGGGCAAGTGTGGCCAGAAGGTAGACCCACAGAGCCAACCAGTTTCATCAGGGGCCAAGAAAGCTGAAAAATCTGAGCCATCATATTCTTTCAGTGGGAACATGACTGGCCAGTCATCTTTCCAAGGAAAAATAATACTGTCATGTTTAGAATGGGGTAGATCACCTACTGGGTTGACTGTGTGGAGACATCTCTCTCTTTTATATAAACATGTAAAATTCCACTCTACTACTAACCAAACTTACCCAATGTGGGTTGAAGTACACATTATGGAGACCTGAGAATATATTGCCTTCAGCCAGAACTGAGGGTTTCAGAAGTCAGAAAGAAGAAATTATTTCTTTACTTCAGTCAGGCAGCTTCTCCTGGGGAATTCAATTTGACCTTCTTAGGAGTTTCCAGTCTATGACATGCCCTACAGAATTCAGGTTTGTCAATCCCATAATTGTATGAGCCAATTCCCATAATAAATATCTTAATATTTTCATCCCAGTTTGACATCTATCAGGCAGGGGGGCCCTCTGTCCCTTGGAGAGCAAATGCCCTAGGTATTTGACAAAGGATTTAGTAATTTGAGCCTTCTCTAAGATACTGAGATCTCCTGGAGTTTAGAAAATTAAAATTTCTAATAACATGTGTATTTGAATCTTCTGCAGTTTCACTGGCTATTAGTATGTCATCTACATATTGGAGTAAGATGCCTTGATTCAATTGAAAATGCCATAAGTCTTTCACCAAGACTTCCCCAAAACTGGTGGTGGGAATTCTTAAACCCTTGTGGTAAAACGTTTCATGTAAGCTGTCCTTCAGTTTTCATGTCTAACTCTTCCCACTCAAATGTAAATATTTCCTGTGACTCAAAAGCCATAGGTATGCAAAAGAAGGCACCTTTTGATTCCAATACAGACACTCATTTAAAATTCCAATTAAAGTGGTTAATAAAGTGTATGGATTAGACACAATGGGGAAATTATCCTTTACTAACTTGTTTATAGCCCTCAAGTCCTGGAGAAACTTGTATTCATTACTAGTGACAGCCTTCAAGACTGGGAGTATAGGTATGTTATATGGAGACTGACAACAGCTAATAAGACCAGCTCCTTTTAATGTCTCAATTTCTGGTTTAATGCTTCTCCTACCCAGCAATGATACAGGTTATTGATGTACCTTGGGTTGATTTGCTCCTGTTTTGAGCTCAGGCTTTACTGGGGAGGCTGTTACATGGCTCAGAGGTAACTTATTCCAAAATGTGGGCTGGTACAGGGTCCTTTTCAGGTTCTTTGACTTGTAGGAGGTCAGCTTGCAAATGCAGTCCTTTGTCAGAGAATACACAATTTTTCACTTCCCCTTCTTGAAACACAACTTGAGCATTTAATTTGGCCATCAAGTCTCTTCCCAACAGGGGTATAGGACACTCAGGCACCTATAAAAATTAATGTATGAAAATCTTTTTCCAATTTTCCAATCCAGGGGCTGTAAAAGCATTCTAAGTGTGCTCTGACCTTTTACTCCAATTATAATTATCTGCTCATTTGTTTCTGTGGCTTATTGCTGATTCAGTATTGAAAATGCTGCCCCTGCATCAATGGCAGACAAAAGTGCTGAAAAAATATGTCCTTGGGACCTTCCTAATCAGAATCCTTATACTTGAGCCCATGGGTCAAAATATCTCTTTTGCTTTTCTCCTTTTTTTTTTTTTCACCAATTTGGCGCATTCTTTTTCCAATGTCTTTTTTCTGTACAATAAACACACCATTCTTTAGTAGGCCTATCACCTCACTTCTTAAATTCCATGACTCAGCTCCCCTTATAGTTTGTTTCCACTCAGAGTGACTGCTAACAATGCAGTCTGATGTTCCAGATTTTGCTTCCGGCCTTGTTTCCAGTAATTGTATACTTTGAAGGCAATATCTATTAGCATTTTCATTGGCATCAAAAGCCTATTTTCTACTTTCTGCAATTTATGATGGATGTCTGGAGTACTTTGGTTAATGAAGGTCATATTAGTTATCCTAGAATTCTCAGGCTTCCTTGGGTGTACATCAGTGTATCTATGGTATTCCTCAAAAGATCTTTCCAAAAAGTCTGAGGAACTCTTATTAGATTCCTGATGAACTCCTTTTATTTTATTCCTGGACCCCCAATATTTAAACCAGACAAAATGCATACCTTATAATCATTCAACTGGGTGCACTCCATGGGCTAGTTTGGGTCCCATTGGGGATCTGCTTCAGGACAGCAACTACTGGGTCAGTAAAAACAGGGTTTTGAGGGCCCCTTCTTTTATACTATTATCCAAAACCTTATAGCTCTCCTCTGGAGAGAGTAATACATTCAATAATGCCTGAATATCTACCCAATTTGGTGAGTATGTGGCAAAGACAGATACAACTTTCTCATTTGTTCAAGATCTTCTTTATGGCCAGGGGTGTCATTTTTCCAATTTATTAAATCAGAGTTTGAGAATGGGGTGTGTAACCACATGAATCCTTGAGACTATACTTGATCATCAAGTCTTAAAAGGACCTGGTGCATTGGGATTTGCCCTACCTCAGAAGTGGTTGCTCCCTTACCAAATTGTACATCACTATGGGTGAGGGGTGGATAAGCCATTCCTCCAGCTGTGCCCTTTCCTAGAAAATGAGGAGGTGCCGGAGGTGCATCAGGAGCTACCACTGAGCCCATAAGGGGTGGTGGAGGATGCAATAGAATATCCTCTCCATCTGCTTAAGGCTCTTGAGGCACTTTGTCTCTTTAAACTAGTAATTTACATTTTTCCAAGGCTTCATGGTCATTAAACAATTCTAAGAAAACTTGAACATAAGGTATCTCATCACATTTGCAATTTTTCCTTTACAAAACAGATCCAATTGCAATGGTGGAGACTTCAAAATATTCAAAGATAAAGAGAAATTAAGAGAGTATGTCAAAAAGAAACCTGCATTTCAAGAAATAGTAAAAGAAGTTCTACAAGTTGAAAGGAAAAAACAAGGAAGAGAAATGGAGGAGAGTTTAAAAACAACTAAAAAGACAAAAACAGAAACAAAACAACATATGACATACATTAACCCAAAGATAATATGGCTGAAGTAAGAAATTCATTCTGAGTAATAACACTGAAGGTTAAGGGCTAAATTCACCACTCAAGAGACACAAATTGGCAGAATGATAAGGAAGTATGATCCATCTATATGCTGTCTACAAGAAGCCCACCTTTGACCCAGGGATTCAAGGAGGCTGAAAGTGAATGGCTGAAAAACAAATTTACAAGCTAACAATAGCCAAAAAAAGGGCAGGAGTAACTATTCTAATATCAGACAAAATAGACTTTAAATGCAAAACTATTGTAAGAGACAAAGATGGACACTATATATTAGTAAAAGGGGTAATCTCTCAAGAAGAGAGAACAATTATAAACATTTATGCAACTAATCAGGGTGCCTCAAAATATATGAGGCAAACTCTGGAAAAACTAAGTGGAGAAATAAATGCCTCTACAATTATAGTGGGGGACTTTAATACACCATTATCATCATTAGACAGAACATCTAGACAAAGAATCAATAAAGAAACAAAGACTCTGAACAACTCATTAGAGGACCTGACTTACCAGACATATACAGAACAATACACCCAAATACAGCAGGATTTACATTCTTCTTGAGTGCACATGGATCATATTCCAAGATAGACCACACGTTAGGCCACAGAAAAACTCTCAATGAATTCAGACAGATTGAGATCATACAAAATAATTTCTTTGACCACAATGGAATGAAATTGGAAATCACTAAGGGCCAGAGAAACAGGTTAGGCACAAGGATATGGAAGTTAAACAACATACTCTTAGAAAAACAGTGGGTCAAGGATGAAGTCTCAAAAGAAATCAGTAACTACCTTGAAATTAATGAAAATGACAACAACATATCAAAACCTATGGGAAGCAGTGAAAGCAGTTCTGAGAGGGAAGTTCATTACCAAAAATACATATATTAAAAAAGAAGAAAGAGCTAAAATTGAAGACCTAACTGCACTCTTGGAGGAATTGGAAAAACAAACTAAATCAAAAGGAAGTAGAAAGAATGAAATTACAAAGATTGGAGAAGAACTAAATGAAATAGAGAATAAGAAAGCATTAGAAAAAGTAAACAAAACCAACAGATGTTTCTTTGAGACGATAATAAAATTGACAAACCATTAGCCAGAATAACAAAGAAAAAGAGAAAACAGATGCAAATACACAAAATAAGGAATAAGCAAGAGAATATCACAACTGACCCCACTGAAATAAAGAGTATCATAAGAGGATATTTTGAAAAATTATATGCCAACAAGAATGATAATTAGAGGAAATGAACAAGTTTCTAGAAATGCACAAACAGCCTACATTGATGAAAAAAGAAATTGATGAAATCAACAGTCCAATTACAAGTAAAGAGATAGACTCAGCAATAAAAAGCCTCCAGACTAAAAAGAGCCCAGGACCAGATGGCTTCACAGCTGAATTCTGCTAAACATTCTGGAAAGAGCTAACACCAATTCTGTTTAAGGTCTTCCACAAAGTATAAGTAGAAGGAATATTGCCTAACTCATTCTACGATGCCAACATTACCATAATAGCAAAACCAAACAAAGATACCACAAGAAAGGAAAATTATAGACCAATTTCTCTAATTAACCTAGATGCTAAAATGCTCAACAAAATACGTGCTAATTGCATTCAACAACATATCAAAAGGATTATACACCATGATCAAGTGGGTTTCATCCCGGGTATGCAAGGATGATTCAATATAAGAAAATCAATCAATATAATACACCACAGGAACAGATTGAAAGAAAAAAATCACACGATCATTTCTATAGATGAAGTAAAAGCGTTCGACAAAATACAGCACTCCTTCCTGATAAAAACACTGCAAAAGATAGGAATAGAAGGAAACTTTCTGAATATGATAAAGGGTATATATGAAAAACACAAAGCTAACATCATCGTTAATAGTGAAATCCTAAAAGCCTTCCTTCTGAGATCAGGAACAAGAAAAGGATCCCGAGTATCACCACTCCTATTTGACATTGTCTTAGAAGTACTTGCTCAAGCACTGAGGCAAGAAAAGGATATAAAAGGCATCCAGATGGGAAAAGAAGTAAAAATTTCATTATTTGCAGATGACATGATCCTATAAATAGAAAGCCCTGAGAAATCTACAACAAAGCTTCTAGAACTTATAAAGGAGTCAGTAATGTTGCAGGCTATAAGATCAATGCTCAAAAATCAGTAGCATTCCTGTACACCAATAATGAGCAATTTGAGGAGGAAATCTAGAGAAAAAATACCATTTACAATAGTAACTAAAAGAATCAAATACCTAGGAATAAATTTAACTAAAGATGTAAAGGACTTATATATAGAAAACTACACAACACTGTTAAAGGAAATCAAAGAAGACTTAAATAAATGGAAAATATTCCCTGTTCATGGATAGGAAGACTAAACATCATCAAGATGTCTATCCTACCCAAACTAGTCTACAGATTTAATACAATCCCAATAAAAATCAGCACTGCATTTTTTTAAGGAACTGGAAAAACTAACCACAAAATATATTTGGTTAGATAAGAGGCCCTGAATTGCCAAATACATATTGAAAAAGAAAAATGAAGTTGGAGGTATCACATAACCTGACTTTAAAACATACTACAAAGCTACAGTGCTCAAAACTGCATGGTATTGGCACAAGGATATACCTAGTGACCAATGGAATCGAATTGAGAGTTCTGATATAGATCCTCACATATACAGTCATCTGATATTTGACAAGACCATGAAGCCCACTCAGTTGGGAGAGAATGGCCTCTAACAAGTGGTGCTTGGAGAACTGGATATCCATATCCAAAAGAATTAGAGAAGAATACCATCTCACACCTTATACAAAAATCAACTCAAGATGGATCAAAGATCTAAATATAAGAGCCAAAACCATAAAGACCTTGGAAGATAATGTAGGGAAGCATCTACAGGACCTTGTAATAGGAAATGGTTTCATGAACTTCACAGCCAAAGCTTGAGCAGCAAAAGAAAATAGAGAAATGGGATCTCCTCAAAATTAAAAACTTCTGCACCTCAAAGGACGTTATTAAGAAAATAAAAAGGCAGCCTACCCAATGGGAGAAAATGTTTGGCAACCATATATCTGATAGGAGCCTAATATCCTGCATATATAAAAAAATCCTAGACCTTGAAAACAAAAAGACAAACAACCCATTTAAAAAACGGGCAAGTGACCTGAAAAGACACTTCTCCAAGGAAGAAATACAAATGGTTAAAAAGCACATGAAAAAATATTGGACATCGCTAGCTATTAGGGAAATGCAAATCAAAATAACAATGAGATACCATCCTACACCCATCAGAATGGTCGCTATTAAAAAAACAGCAGTATCTAAGTTTGGAGAGGATATGGAGGAATATGAACCCTCTTCCACTGCTGGTGGGATGGTGGAATGGTCCAGCCACTGTGGAGGACAGTTTGGCGATTCCTCAGAAAACCAACAATAGATCTTCTGTATGACCCAGCAATTCCACTGCTGAGTATATACCCAGAAGAATTGAAAGCAAAGACACGAACAGATACATGCACACCAATGTTCATAGTGGTATTGTTCACTATTGCCAAAAGTTGGAATCAGCCCTGGTGCCCATCAACAGATGAATGGATAAGCAAAATGTGGTACATACATACAATAGAATATTACTCAGCTGTTAGAAGGAATAAAGTGCTAACACATGGAATAACATGGATGAATCTTGAAGACCTTATGTTGAGTGAAGCAAACCAGGCATTGAAGGATGAACAGTATATCACCTCACTGATTTGAATTGAGGAAAGTGAGCAGTCTCTGAGAACCACTGTCTGAAAGATAGGTTAACAAGGAAGAGAGAGAGATTAGGTTGTGAGCCATCACCCATGTGAATATAATCTATGGTAAAGTGATAGAGTGTAGTTGCATATTGAATAATAGGACAGGTGGGTAGTGATATTACTGGGTTTGGTGGTGCAGGGTTAACTGGTAGGTAGATTATGAAGGACAGGTTAGAATACCCAGGGCATGTAACTATGAATCTTGTCATTCCATGAGTCAAGACAGGGGAGTTTCATATGCCCCAGGGGGATGGGAAGGAAGGTACAGAAAAGATCAAACGGGGAATTTAGTGGTCATGGGAAATGGTTTTCATTAACTTACAGTAATGGACACAGGGCATGGTAAATATCATCAGAAATTATTAAACTGTACCATCTAAATTGTAAACTATACTGTAAACCATTGACAATGTTACACTATCTGTATAACAGTTATAATAATGCTACCATCCACACACACACACACACACACACAAAGGTTTTAATATGGGGTGGGGAAGGGGGAGGGTGGTTGGGTATATGTGAATCTCTAGTATTCCGTGTGTGACTTTGCTGTGACCTAAAACTTCTTTGAAAATTAAATGAAAATTTGGAAGACTCTGGGGAATGACAGGGGCAAGGTGTCACGGTACACACTGGACTTCCGATAATACAGTGATAAAAGGAAAAAAAAATAAAAATAAAAAATAATTAAAATTTTTAAAAATTTTTTCCCATTTTTTTTGAATGTCCCAATCCATTAATTATATTTTATGTTTTTTTTTTCTGAGTTTCCTTTTATTTTATCTCTTGCATTTAAGCTTATCGTTATTATTTCATTTTCCTATTAATTGTATTTGGTTATTATATGGGCTTCTTCTTCAAGGAAGGTTTAGATCACAGAAGGGTTACAATGGGGGCTGCAGAGGATCATTGGTGGGGGATGTCTGAGATGGGAGATTCATGGGGGTAAGTTTATCTTAATTATACATGAAAGATATATAAAATTGTTCAAATGATCGAGGGTTGGGGCATGGTCATGGTGGGTAGACAATCACTCAATAAATGAGGAAATACTGAATTCCCAGCCTGGAGAGCACTGCCACATTCTCCAAGGGAGCAGCAACCGTCCCCTGAGTGCAGGGGCAGTGTCTGGCAAAAGAGAATGGCCCACTGAAGGGTTCTTGTTATTGATGACTAGCCTTATGAGTCTTTGCTCTTGTAATTGAAACTTGGCCTGCTGTTATGGGGTGCCTAAGGGTTGCTGCCTAAGAACTTCCTTGTTGCTCAAATGTGGTCTCTCTCTAAGCCAAACTCAGCATAGAATGCATTACCTTCCCCCCAACATGGGACATGACTCCCGGGGATGAGTCTCCCTGGCAACGAGGGATTAATACCAAGTTCCAACTGGAAACACGACTGCAAAAAAACCTTGATTAAAAGGGGAAAAGGTAAAGAAAAATGATTTCATGTGGCTAAGAGACTTCAATGAGAGTTGGGAGGTCATCCCAGAGGTAACGCTAACGCACACCTCAGTAGGATCGCATAGAACACCAAAATGGCTATCACCCCACACAGAGGGGCTCCCGAGGGCTCTGGAGACACCCAGGTCCTATATAAGGGGGGATAGCCCCAGAGATTGATGCCTTATCAGTCGGCTCTAGTTTGGAATCTGTGCTCCTGAGAGTGACAGAGTTGGACTCAAATAAGTCCTCCTTGCACATGGTCCATCTGTCCCTTCTATTCAAACCTATATGTGAGGCTGGAGATTGTAGGTGTAATTCCAGAGACAGGAGCCTCTGGCCTGCCTAAGTGCCAGCTGTGCCTGGAATCTCAGTGGAGCTGCAACTCCTACTCTACAGCTCAATGGACTCACCCAAGTCACCTGGTAAGGAGATGATGATGGACAACGGCCATCCCAGGGAATGTAGAAAGCCTGCAGCTGAAGGCAGGATAATCCCATCCACTGTATCCATGGGATATAAGGCCACTCTCACTTGGAGGTGGCGTGGACATCACCATCCCAGTCCCCTCAGGACTGGGGGAAGAACTGTGGACTAGAGTGGACTTACTGGTATTCTGTTTTAGACATATTGTGATTTAAGCAATGGAAGAAATTATAACAGTGAGGTGGAGCCAGTGGCCACTAGACACTTTCAGGGAGGGGAGTGGAAGGGCAGTTGTAATACAGGGGCTTTTTCAAGACTTGGGGTTTGTCCTGAGTGACGTTGTGGCGATGGAAATAGGCCATTTTACATCAGCATATACCATGCAGTGCTGTGTAGGAGAGAGTTTGGTCTATGATGTGATCTGTGGTCTATGCTTAATGGCAAAGCCCCAGGATGTGTATATCCTTTGCAGGTGATGTGCCACACTAATGAAAGATGTTTATGTGGGTTGTTAAGGGAGATGTGGGAGATGGGGACCATGGGAATCCCTGTAATTTTTGTGTAATATTTATGTAATCTAAGCATCTTTTAAAATATATATGAAAAAAATAACATTTCTGCAGGCAAATGCACATAAACACATATATATTTATATATCATTTTACAAATATTGGTTTGTACTTTGAAAAATTTTATTTTTACCCACAATAAAAAAAAAATTAAAAATTAAAAAAAAATACATTAGAGACACATAAGAGCAGATTTGAATTGCTTGAAGACAGATTAGTAATTCTTAAGCAAGAACAACTGAACTGGAAAAGACAAGAGAACAGAAAGAGAGAATGAAAAATGGTACAAGGGATTGAATTACAAGAAATACACAAATATACACATAATCAGTGTCCCAGAAGAAGAGAATGGAAAAGGAGCAGAAAGAACATTTGAGGAAATAATGAATAAAAGCTTCTCAACTCTTATGAAAGCCAGAAAAAACATCAATATCCAAGGACAATGCACTTAAAACAGAATAAATCTGAATAGACATATCCTGAGACACCCAGTATTCATAATGACAATATCAGAGATAGAGAGAAGATTGTGAAAGCAGGAAAAGAAAAGCATCACTTACAAGGGAACCTCAGTTAGATTAAGTGATGACCAATCATTAAGAATCCACAGAGGTGAGAAAAAAGTGGTATGATGTATTTAAGAATTGAAAGAGAAAAACTGCTGGCCAAGAAATCTGTATCAACCAAAACTGTCCTTCAAAAATGATGGTGAGTTTAAAGTATTCACAGACATAAACTGATAACATGTTACCAAAAGACCATAATGACAAAAGATACTAAAGGGAGTGCTGTAGCCTGAAAGGAAAAACAAGAGCAAGAGACTTGGAGAAGAGTGTGAAAATGAAGATTATTAGGAAGGGTAAATTAAAGGCTAAAAAGACAGACAAAAGTAAGGTATGACAAGAGATAGCCAAAGAACAAAATGGATGAAGTAAGTAATGTCTTTACAATAATAACATTGAATGCTAATGGCTTCAACTCTTCAAGCAAAAGACATACACTGATAGAATGAAGAAAAATTATAAGCCATCTATATGTTGTCTGCAAGAATCTCCCCTTAGACATAAGGACACAACTAGGTTAAAAGTGAAAATGTGGAAAAAGTTATTCCATGACAATAGTAACCAAAAAAATATAGAGAGTAGTGATACCAATATTGGACAAAATAGATTTTAAATGCACAATGGTTATAAAGGGTGGAGAAGGACATTATATATTAATAAAAGGAGCAATTCACCCAGAAGAAGAAACTATACTAAACATTTAGGACCTAATCTGAGTGCCCCAAGATACATGAGACACACAGTGGCAAAACAGAAGGGAGAAATAGATGTCTCTACAATAATAGTTGGAGACTTCAATACACTACTCTCAGTATTGGACAGAACATTTGAAGAGAGGATAAATACAGAAATAGAGATCATGAATAATATGGTAAATAAACTAGATCTATCAAACATCTATAAAGCATTGCACCCCAAAACAGCAGGATATACATTCTTTACAAGCACTAATGGATCATTCTCCCAGAGAGACCATATGTTGGGTCACAAGACAAGTCTCAGTAAATTGAAAAAGACTGAAACTACACAAAATACTTTTTATGATCATAGCAGAATGAAGCTGGGAAGCAATAATGGACAGAAAAAGGGAAAATTCATAAATATATGGAGTTCAAAAAATACACTCAAATAATCAGTGGGTCAAAGAAGAAATTGCAAGAGAATTCCACAAATATCTTGAGATATATGAAAATGAGGACATAGCATGTCAAAACCTTTGGGACACAGAAAAGGCAGTGTTGAGAGGAAAATTTATAGGCCTCAATGCTTACATTAAAAGAAGAAGAAAGAGGCTTTCTCTTGCCTAGAGGAGCCTACACCAAATTTCAGTGCATATTTCCATCCTTCTTTCCCATTTCTTAGAGAGCTCTGTTCTTTCCTTCCTTTCCCAATAAATTCTTTTTACTGTCCTAACTCAACTGGCATGTTCTAAAATTCTTTTATGCAACAAAGCCATGAACCTAGAGGACTCCAACACTTCCCCAATTCATTTGGCAAGCCATTGCCAGGAGACAGAAAATCAAGTGGTGCTCCTCCACCCCACCAGAGACTGGTGAGTGTTAATTATGGCCTGTCTGTATACTCTTTTCGTTCTGCCATTTTAAAGGGGTTCCTGGATAGGTTCTCACAGGACAAAAACTCAGTTTGCCTAGACTTCTGGCTCCCTGTTCAGAGGAGGTAGGACTGAGTCACCATGCCACGTAGATCCAAGGAAGTTCTGGGTGGCAGGTGAAAAAGTCCTTGTGACCTGACTGGGCATGTGGCTTAAGTTGAGCAGGAGTTTACCTGGCCCTCTCTGTGAGTTCAGAATGGCTATCACCAATTGTACCATTTCCTTAGACCACTAGTTATCTGTTTAAAATTAGAAATGCCTTTAATCTTCCAACTACTACTCTCCTCATTTTAGGTCTTTGAGATGCTTTAGAATGCTTTAGAAACTGAAAATGCATTTGATAGCAAGGCATGAGTCCCACCATTGGTAGCTCCCTGAAGCTACTTTTTGGCAAGTCACAGAATAATTACGCTCTAGCTTTTTTAGTGGTCTTTTAATGTTGGGTTTAACTGCAGAACTTGGACCCTAAGAGTCACCATGAGATGAGTCTGCTCATGGTTAACTACTAAGACCTCTGAAAAGTAGGCAAAAGAAACGTCCTAGCCAGGTCCTTTCCTAGGGTGAGCTCAGTTTGAGTGTTCAACCTGTGAACTAGACCAAGATGGCCCCTAGACCTCTAACACTCTGGGGATACCCAGAGACATAAAGCTCCCAATCCCCAGAATGTGGGGACAGTGAGCAGTGTACCCCAGGTTTCAGAATGCTGGCTCAATGAGTAATCCATTCAGTCAGGTCTAGTGGTGGGGTGCCAATCAAAGTGATGATTGTAATGGGTGGCTCTTCCAGGATTGCAGTAGGTTCTCTATTGGGGTGCCTTTTCAGAAACTGGGATGATCTGCCACCTGATAGTCTAAAAAGAAGCTAATCTTTTGTGCCACACAATGTGGCTGCAGGATAGCTGAGAGTGAGCTCTGTATGGGACCCTGAATTCCAGTTAATCCTGTGTAAGAGAGCAGGAGAAGACAGATTTGAGGGCCAGAGACCACATGACCAAGTCTTCTTAAAGGGATGAGGAAATGTACTAAGATTCAAAGGTTCCTGACCATTCCTAGCTCCCTGCCTATTCCCTTGTAACACTCCAATCCTTCCAGTGAAAAAGCCTTTTCAGCGTTTTATCACTTGCCAGGAGGTCACTAATGGGATATAATCCCCAGAGCAGCCCCAATTCATGTCTTGTCAGGGGCAGAGCTTCTCTGGACCACTTAGTTCCATACCTAGCAGCTGTCTGTGGATTTTCCTGGAAGAACTAAGCAGAAGGGTCCTACATGAGGTTTTTGCCATGGACAGACTCTGGGAGTTTTGTATCTAGGTGATTCTAAATTTAAGTCTTTCCTTAAGCAAAGTGTAAAATTCTCTCTTCTGTTCTAATCTGTGCTTGTCTTAACTGAAACTTCATCACAGTAATACAATTAACTTCAGTATCATCAAACTTTCTTGTACATTTAAATCAGACCTTCCATACACTGCATTTTGCCTCTCCATTTGAGTTATTGGCTAGGTCAGACACTGATCCCTAAAATAATAAAAGTACCTATTACATCTCTGAATATGTTCCTGAAGTAGATGGAGAGTATGACGCAGGTTCAGGCACTTGCAGCAGCCAGGATTGGCTCAATTTTGCCATGTGTACAATGAACATTACCTCCAGACTAGCTCTGTTTCATAGTGCTGAAAGGTGGTATGCACCAGGCTGGTAAACTATTGGAGCCTACCTTCCTAGCTTCTCTCTGAGGTCAATGGTGCTGCAGCATGCTGGCTGTGTGAAGAGCATACCGAGTGGTATAATGATTACCACAGTGATGCAAGTAGACTTTAAACACAATTGGAATTATGGCCTACTCCCATGGAGAGATAATATGTATGGTAATGCAAATCTGGAGCTTAGATCTATTAACTGAAGTTCAAAGAGAAACTTATGTATTGATGGATGCATCAATTAGTATTAAATACTGTACCTATATCTATTCTATTCTAGAACATATGCAGAGGGAAATTGAACATGATAAAAGTCCTGGTATATTTAATTCATTCTCTAAGTAATTAATGAAATTGCTTATAACACAAAAGACTGGATCTCTTAAGTACTGTCTTTATTTTGCTTGCCATATGCCTGTCTTGTTATTGCCTATAATGTCTTTGTGAGTGTATGACTTGGGCAGTGCCTCTTTTCTTACCTCTCCCAGCTGTTCTATGCATAGCCAAAGCTGTGAGAACTGGGGTTGGCAGTTTATACCAAAACTCAGCAGATCTACCCCAATCTCTCCATAGAATTAGCCAACAGCATAAAAGAACTCAAGGAAGAATGCTGTTTCCCATCAACTTTGGGAGGATGCATTCTCTGAAGGCACATGGCCTTTCTTACTTTTGTGAACCAATGTGTCATGGCTGGTCCCCTTTTTGGGCCTGCTCATCACCATCCTCTTTATCCTTTTTTGTGGGAAAATGTATCTTCAAAATTCTAATTAATTTTATTTCTTACCAAATCAATGCCTTATCAGTCTTGTGGGTATTTCATCTTGTTCCAAACTGGTTGCTGGACATGTCTTCCCTCACCCTCAATAGAATAGCCACAGAACTTTATGCCCTGTCAGGCAGGGACCACTGCCCTAACCAGCAGGAAGTAACTACAGAATAATGACCATTACCCCTCAACACCCCCTTAAGAATAAGCACCTGAACTCTCTGAGGGGATAGTTGAGGCTGGTTAATACAGGGAAGTGAGGAGATGAATCACAGCATGTCTAATAGGCAATGTGACCAACAGACAACATTCCCACAAGACCCCACCAAAATCTTGACCTCAACCTTAAAGTCCCAATTTCTCTTTCTGGGACCTCCCACTGGCCCCAGATATTCCAAACAGTCCTTACCATTGGCCCCCACAATTGAGAGGATAGCCAATGATAGCTGGGGCCCCTCCCCTTGTAATCAATAGTTTAATGGGGATAATCACACAAACCAGATTGCTCTGTCTGCATACAGGAACCCACACCAAATCTTGGTGCATGTTTCCATCCTTCTCTCCCACTTCTCAGCAAGCACTGTTCTTTCCCCTCATTTCCCAATAATTTTTTTTCTAATGACCTAAAAAAAGATGAAATAGGGGAGTAGATTTAGCTCAAGTGGTTAAGCAACTGCTTCCCATGTACTAGGTTCTGGGTTTGATCCCTGGTACCCCTTCAAAAAAAAAACCAAAACAAATGAAAAAACAACTCTCATCGGAGAGTGGAAATAGCTCAGTGGTTGAGTGCCTACTTCCAGTGAACAGGCTCCTGGTTTAATCCCCAGAACCTCCCAAAAAGAAGAAAGAGCTAAAGTTGAAGATCTAACTGCACCCCTGGAAGAAATAGAAAAAGAACAGCAACTATTCCCAAATAAAACCAATTCAAAGGAAAGAAATAGTAAAGATAAGAGCAGAAATAAATGAAATAGAAAACATAAAACTCTAGAGAATAACAACAAAATCAAAAGTTGGCTCTGAGAAGATCAACAAAATCAAGAAACCCTTAGTTAGATGGCAAAAATGAGAATATGCAAATAAATAAAATCACAAATGACAGGGGGATATTACAACTGGCACCTCAAGTAATAGAGGTCATGAGAAGATACTATAAAAAACAGTAAGCCAGAAAACTAGATAATATAGATGAGTGTATTAGTCAGCCAAAGGGGTGCTGATGCAAAATACCAGAAATCTGTTGGCTTATATAAAGGATATTTATTTCAGATAGAAGCTTACAGTTACCAGGCCATAAAGTGTAAGTTACTTCCCTCACCAAAGTCTATGGCTACGTGTTCGAGCAAGACAGCTACTGACATTTGCCAGGGTTCGGGCTTCTTGGGTTCCTCTCTTCCTGGGTCTCCATTTCTCTCTGGGCTCGGCTCCTCTGTTTCCTCCACAAGGTCAGATGTAGGCTATCAGGCCCATGAATCATCTCTTCCCAGTGCCTTCTCTCCTTCCTCATGACCAAGCTTCTCTGTGTGTTTACTTCCCTGGACTCCAGCATTAAAACTCAGCTTCAGAACTCCAACTCAAAAACTTTAACTCTGTTCTTTGCCATGTCTTTTATCTTTGATTCCCCACCTACCAAGGGGTGGGGCTCAAAGCCCTACTGATGTGACCCAATCAAAGCCCTAATCATAACTTAATCATGCCCAGATGAACAGACCAGTTTACAAGCATAATCCAATATCTATTTTTGGAATTCATAACTATATCAAACTGACAAACTGCTACAATGAGGTAGATAAATTCCTAGAAAAACACTAATCACCTTCAATGACACTAGAGGGAATAGAAGACCTTAACAACCAATCACAAGTGAAGAGATTGAAGCAGTTATCAAAATATAACCACAGATGAAAAGCCATGGATCAAATGGCTTCAGAGGTGAATTCTACCATTTTTTCAAAGATGATGTAATACCAATCTTGCTCAAGCTCTTCCAAAAAATTGAACAGGAAAGAATGCTATGAAACTCACTCTAAGAAGCTAATATCACCATAATACCAAAAACCAGAAAAAGATGTTACTCAAAAAGAAAATTAGAGACCAATATTGCTAATGAATATGATGCAAAAATCCTCAACAAAATACTTGCAAAGAGAATACAAAAGCACATTAAAAGAATTATACAACACAATCAACTGGGTTTTATACCAGGCAAGCAAGGGTGATTCAACACAAGAAAATCTATTAGTGAAATAAACCACATTGATAAATTGAAGAAAAAACACATGATCCAACCCAACCTCACACCCTATCCCTCACAGAGTAGCACTGCTGAATCTAATTGCATTGCTGTACCACTGTCATGTCCATCCACATCAGAAATACACACTTCCACCTTTCGTGGATACTCCAACCAAACCCCACTTTACTCTTCCTCACGGACCAGTACCACCAAAGCCATCACAACACTGCACCATTCTCACCCCTCCACTGGCCAAACACACAATGAACAATGACTCACCAACCTCTACTCCCTTTCTGTCTCCTGTAAACCAATCTTCCAGACTCTAGCTCTATGAGTCTGCTCAATTTGTTTAATTAGTATCAGCGAGTTCATGTAACATTTGTCCTTCAGTGCCTGGCTTGCTTCATTCAACATAAGGACTTCAACATTCATCCATGCTATCCCTTGTGTTAATACTGCATTCTTTCTTTCAGCTGAATAATATTCCATTTTATGTACATACTACAGTTTGCTTATCTATTCATGTATCAATGAACATTTGGGTTGCTTACAACTTTTGGCAATAATGAATAATGCTGCTATGAACCTTGGTGTGCATATATCTGTTCTTGTCCCTGCTTTCAATTCTTCTCGGTATATACCCAGCAGTGGGATTGCTGGATCATATGGCAGTTCTATAGTTAACTTCCTGAGGAACCACCAACTCTCCTCCACAATGGCTGGACAATTCTACATTCACACTAGCAATGGATAAGTGTTCCCTTTCCTCCACATTCTCTCCAACACTGGTAGTCTTCTATTTTTTAATAGCCACAAGTCTAATGGGTATAAGATGATATCTCATTGTAGTTTAGATTTGCATTTCCTTTATAGTTAATTGAAAAAGAGGCAATGCCTAATAAAGGAAAATAGACCAATATGTCAAGTTGACAATATTATTGCAAATAACTATGATTGTTGTTCTTCAATAAGTGAAACTTAGTGATTAACATAGGTTTTGATGAGAGTGGGAGGGAAGAATAAAATAGATGGAACATAGGGCTTTTTTAGGGTATTAGAATTGTTCTGCATAATCTTCCAATAATGGGTACAGGCAATTTTAAATTTTGTCAAAACCTATAAAAGTGTACAGTCCAAAATGTAAATGTAGGGTAAATAGATGGACTGCCCTTTCCTAGAACTGTCTGCAGAAGGGCTGGGAGGGGCAAGGCCATACTGACCAGTGGCCCCTTCCCCTTCAGTAGGAAAGAGACTGGCACCAAGAGCACAATCAGTCTGCTACAAAAGAATGTTAATTGTTCAAACCCTTGATTTACTGTCCTGGGAACCCCCCATAGGTAGGTACACATTGTCATAAGCTATGTATTAGCTAGCTCCCCTCTTTGTGCTGTGCTGCCTTATATAAGCTTTATTTTTCCCACCCTATGGGTGTGGCCACTGCCCAATAGCATTCATCAGGAAATATGAATAAATAAAGTGTCATGGCTGCTGCTAGCCTTATGGCCTTCCCAGGCTTGACCCTCCTTCGTTACAACTGGCATAGTTGGCAGGATGTTCCAGAGAATCCCACCAGGGATAAGGTGGTTGAAAGCATGCCAGTCATTCTAGATACTGTAGGGGAGACCCTACAGTACATGGGGGAGTCTGCTGCAGGTGGGATCCTGGGGTGGTCATGCACTTCTGTGTGGTACAAGCTTGCCCAGCTGAGAGATGATTAAGGACCAATGAGGGAGTTGACGGATGCCCTATACACTCCCACTGGATTAGTGCAGTTAGAGAAAAGAGTAGAGGGTAACTTTATTAAGAAAGAGCAATGTACAGAGGCTGCAGCCACTGGGTGGCTCTTCCTCCTTATCTTGCATGATAGTACTAACAAGCTGTTAGCAGCCAAAGCAAAGGCAAGGTGAGTGGAGGAAGACTTAAGAGTTGGAGCAAGATCTCTGACTGATGCAGGTGGATCAGAGGGAGAATTTAACTACGAAATCAAAGGAAGCACAAGAACAGGTGCAGACAAAGGCCTATCAATATGCACAGGTAAAAGGAAGGAAGAATTACAACTAGAAAGGAATTTGCAGACTTCCAGCTCTGCCTCAGTGACTAGTCTTTCTGAGCAACTAAAGATGGAAATAGTGACTCACATGTAGAAACTATAGAAGAATCTTTAAATCATGTTAAACTGCGTGTGCAAAGGAAGGCTAAAATCACAGATACAACTTCCCACACAAGCAGAAGTGCTAAATAAGGCACTTGTCAGTGAAATCATGCTTGTAAGAAAACACTCTGCTAAAATGTTAACTAAGATAAGGAAAACATTCCATCAGCAACTCTGCAACCCCCCTGCTGCCTGAATGATGTGGCTATGGGCTAGTAGGGGCTAATACAATTAAACAGTTGGAAGAGTAGAAAAACTTAGTAACATTAATATTCCCTGTTTTGTTTCCATGCTAATTCTAATTGGGCCTGTATAGCCAAATTGATAAAATTAGTGCTGTTTAAGTTTAGTAACTTTTAAACTGGACAAATTTATGAAAGTAAGAGAATAGAACAATGCTAGCAGCTTTTGTAAGCCTGCAATTAAAAATATAGTACAAAGCTGAAAGCTCATAATACTTGTGTATACTGTAGAAAGTTTGAATGGGATGTTACTTTTACAATGTTTTAAGTTTTAGTCACATTTATTTTGATACGAATTTTTATCAAGGTGTAACCAAGGAACTTTCAGTTTTGAGTCAATAGCTTATTCCTGAACTTCAAGCATAAGGGTACTCCTAAAGATTGGTATATGTATCCAAAATATATGTATTAATTGTCTGTCTAAAATGCTAAAGTAGAGCTTAACTGCATTTGCACTGCTCAAATATCCCTAACTGGTTGCTGATTACTAATAAAAGTGTTTCCAAAAGTGAGCTTGCATATTACAGGGAGCACAGATTCCAGAAGAAATCTGAAAAGCAGTAAAATCAGAGATGTGTAATGATGACGGGTTTGGACAGCCATACCAAAGGAGTAATAATAATATGTCAAATTAATAAGCTTTATGTTTTTGCCAGTGTGTCATAACTCTTTTTGTGTTTTTTCAGAGTATATTTTGATACCTCTGGATGGTAATCTTAAATTGATAAATGAGAATTCTTAAAAGAGCTCTATTCAAATGGCCAAAAAATTAAATAAGTGCTTATATTAATGAATAAGGATGGATGCTAATAAAATAAATTAGGATTATTTGTGTTAAATCTTTAAAATGAGGAAAATTGTAAGTTTAAGTTTTGACTAATGAAGTTACTACAAACCTCTTCATAAAAAATTGTTTTTGCCTAAACTGGAATGAATAGTTTATTTTTCTTCACAGAATGGAATAAGGGATGTGAGAATTGAATGGATATTGAAAGAAGTAAAAGGTTTGTGGAAGTGCTAACTAAAATTTGATAAGTTTGTTTAAGGGAGTGTGTTTTGTCCTAAGAAAAAAATGGCTGGTTTTCATAAAAGCACAATGGTAGTATGTGGGACAAAACTTGTAGAAGGTATTGTAGGAGGTAGCATTAAGTAAAGGAATGTGTTCTGTGAGGGTGAAATTTGTCTTAAGATAAAGTAACTATAGTCTATGTGCTTATGAATGGTTATAAGGAGTTTGTAAAAACATTGTTTAGACTGAAATATTTAAATGGCTAATTCTAGGAAATCATTAATGCACAGAAACTGAACTGATGCTAATAACAAAAGGTAACTTCATAACAGGAAAACCTGTCAGAGGCAACCACAATCTGCATATTAAAGTGGTGGTAGGGAGAAGATAATCTTGATTCCATTGGGAATCTTAGGTTTTCATGAAATAATGGAGAAAGTACTTTTTCCTGTATTGCTAAAATAAAAGCTGTTAAGTAAGGTAATCATGGTAAAGATGTAAAAGGGAAAAGTAAACTAATGAGATGGTTAAGTTCATTTGATATGTTTTAAGTTGAATGAAAATTGTTTAACTAAAAGGGGTTCTTTAACTCTCTTTTAATCAAAGTTGTATGATTAAAATGTTCATATGAACACTTAAAGAATGTAGAAAATTCCTGGAAATTTAACAAGGTTTCAGCATAATATTAGATAAAAGTATAATGTTGTTAATCATGGTTTTAATTATTTTAAAAAATGGTATGTGTCACAGAAACAACTTCTTTGCCTGGAAATCAAGAGGCAGATGCTTTGGCTCATATTCATCTGATTTGTCCCACCTCCACTAAAGCAGCAGCTCTGTGGCTGCAGAAAGAGAGTGGCCATTGGGGACAGCCAGGGGAGGTGCATAACAGCAGATTATCATAAATTAAACTAACACCACTGCTGTAGGAGGCAGTCCTAAATATTGCTAGTTTGTTGCAAGAAATTAATATCCAGTTAATCACTATCACATTGTTTTAGAACTTGCTAAGGTTTTTTTAGTATCTCCTTAGGCAAGTCAAGCCAGCCTGCCTTCACCTTCATATGAGAAGGCCAATGGTGGATTTTGCAGTGCTTCCCCAAGGCTATGTGCATAGCTGAACCATCTGTCCTGGCCTGATGGCAAAGAATCTGGCTGCATGGAAAAAAATTGTGGGTATAAATCTATTTCATTATACTGATGATATGTTAACCAATAATTCTTTTTCATAATTAGAAGAATCATCAGAAATAATGGTATCTTAAATGCCTGGAATGTGCAAACAACTAAGACAAGCTCTAAGGTCCTTGCTTCTCTGTCAAACACTTAAGTGTTGTTAAAATATAATGTTTTCCCAGACCACAAACTCCAAAACAATTAATGGCCTTTCTGGTGTTGTTGGGATATTGAAGACCCTTTATCCTTCACTTAACTCAGATATTAAAACCATTGTATGTGTTAATTAGGAAAGGCTGTGTATGGAAATGAGAAACTCCCCCAGCAGGCTCCTTTAAAAAAAAAAAGGGTAAAGAGGGCAATAACAGGCTCAAGCAGTAAGGGGGGTGGAAATTGACTTACCCTGTGAATTGGATGTGGCCAGCATGAATACTGGCTTTGGGTGGGGTTTGTGACAGAGGCAACATTCTAAACAAATACCTCTTGGGTTTTAGTCACTATTGTGGGAAGGGGTCAAAGTACAATATTTCCCCCTTAGAAAAGTAACTACCTGCAGCATATCAAGCCCTGTTCCAAGTGAAGTGATTAACCCAATAGTGTCCAGTCATTCTGAAGACAGCCATCTCTATCTAGGGGTGGACTGCAAATACTAAAAGCCTTATATGACCCCTCTTCTAACTTTTATCAATATTACTATTATCCTACTTACTTTCTCACATCTTTCAATTCCTCTGGCCCTAATCTTTTGCTATCAAGGGAACAAAGAAAGAAGCAAGGAAATAAAATAAGAAGAACAAAGTTTAAAAGAGAAAACTTAAAGCACACACAGAACAACCAGCTAAATAAAACTCAAGAGCAGAGAGAGAAGATAATCAATGGAATAAACCCTTCGAGATAAAATAATGACTAGAGGACAACAAAAAATTACATACCACACTGAGAAACAGGAACACATAGGCCAGTCCAATGAACAAATTAAAAACCAGGAAGAGATGCAACTAATAAAAGCTTTCCAAACAAATATCATGGAGCAACTTAATGATGTGAAGGAAGAGATTAAGAATATTAAGAAGACACTGGGAGAACATACTGAAGAAATTGTAAACATACATAAACAGATAACGGATATGATGGTGAACAATGGCACAATCCAAGAAATCAAAAAGACTCTGGATTCATATAAGAGCAGATTTGAACAGGCAGAAGAAAGAATGAGTCATGTGGAAGACAATACATCTGAAATCAAACAGATACTAGAACAGATAGATAAAAAGATAGAAAAAATTGAGCAGGGACTCAGGGATATAATTGACAACACAAAATACACAAACATACGCATTATAGGCATCCCAGAAGGAGAGGAGAAGGGAAAGGGAACAGAAGGAGTGTTGAAGGAAATAATGGCTGAAAACTTCCCAACACTATTGAGACAGATGGATGTACAAGTCCAGGAAGCACAGCACACCCCAAACAGTATAAATCCCAATGAGCCAATTCCAAGACATTTACTTGTCAAAATGTCCAATACTCAAGACAAAGAGAAAATACTCAAGGCAGCAGGAGAAATGAGAACCATCACATACAAGGGAAGCACAATGAAAGTAAGTGCTGATTTCTCATCTTAAACCATGGAGGCAAGAAGACAGTGGTATGACACAGTCAAAGAATTAAAAGGAAAAAATTCCACCACGAAATCTCTACCCAGCAAAACTGGCATTCAAAAATGATGAGAGTCCAAAATAATCAGAGATAAATAGAAATTAAGAGATAAACTGAAATTATGCCAATAAGAAACCTGTACTTCAAGAAATACTAAAGGAAGTTCTACAAGTTGAAAGGAAAAATCAAGGGACTGAGAGTTGGAGGAGAGCTTAAAAACAACTAAATATACAAAGAGAAACAAAAACAACATATGACATACATTAACCCAAAAAAATTGGGCTGAAGTAAGAAATTCATGGCGAGTAATAACACTGAATGTTAATGGAATAAATTCACCACTTAAGAGACACAGATTGGCAGAATGGATAAGGAAGTATGATCCATCTATATGCTGTCTACAAGAAACCCACCTTCGACCCAGGGATTCAAGGAGGCGAAAGTGAATGGCTGGAAAACAATTCTACAAGCAAACAATACCCAAAAAAAGGCAGGAGTAGCTATCCTAACATCAGACAAAATAGACTTTAAATGCAAAATTATTGTAAGAGACAAAGATGGACACTATATATTAGTAAAAGGGGTAATCACTCAAGAAGAGAGAGCAATCGTAAACATTTATGCACCGAATTGGGGTGCCTCAAAATACCTGAGGCAAACTCTGGAAAATCTAAGTGGAGAAATAAAAACCCCTACAATTGTAGTGGGTGACTTTATCACCATTAGACAGATCATCTAGACAGAGAATCAATAAAGAAACAAAGGCTCTGAACAATACATAAGAGAACCTGGATCTAATAGACATATACAAAACACTACACCCAAATACAGCAGGATTTACATTCTTCTATAGTGCACACAGATCATACTCCAAGATAGGCTACAGAACAACTCTCAATGAATTCAGAAAGATTGAGATTATACAAAGTAACTTCTCTGACAGCAATGGAATGACATTGGAAATCACTAAGGGCCAGAGAAACAGATTAGGTACAAAGATATGGAAGTTAAACAACATACTTTTAGACAAACAGTGGGTCAAGGAGGAAATAACAAAGAAATCAGTAACTACTTTGAAACTAATGAAAACAACAACACAACATATCAAAACCTGGGGATGAAGCCAAAGCTGTCCTGAGAGGGAATTCATAGCCATAAATACATATATTAAAGAAGAAGAAAGAGCTAAAATTGAAGACCTGACTGTAAACTTGGAGGAATTGGAAAAACAACAACAAACTAAACCTTAAGGAAATAGAAAGAAGGAAATAACAAAGATTAGAGCAGAACTAAATGAAATACAGAATAAGAAAGCACTAGAAAAATGAACAAAACCAAAAGCTGGTTCTTCAAGGAGATCATTAAAATTGACAAACTCTTATTCAGACTAACAAAGAAAAAGAGAGAACAGATGCAAATACACAAATTAAGGAATGAGAAAGGGGATATCAATATTGACCCCACTGAAATAAAAAGTATCATAAGAGGATACGTTGAAAAATTATATGCCAACAAGAATGATAACTTAGAGGAAAAGGACAAATTTCTAGAAACTCACAAACAGCCTACCTTGATGAAAGAAGAAATTGATGAACTCAACAGTCCAATTACAAGTGAAGAGATAGACTCAGTCATCAAAAACCTCCCAACTAAGAAGAGCCAAGGACCAGATGACTTCACGGCTGAATTCTGCCAAACATTCCAGAAGAGATAACACCAATCCTGCTTAAGCTCATCCAAAAAATACAAGTAGAAGAAATATTGCCTAACTCATTCTACGATGCCAACATTATCTTAATAGCAAAGCCAAACAAAGATATCACAAGAAAGGGAAATTACAGACCAATTTCTCTAATGAACCTAGATGCTAAAATCCTCAACAAAATACTTGCTAATTGCATTCAACAACATATCAAAAGGATTATACACCATGACCAAGTAGGTTTCTCCCGGGTATGCAAAGATGGTTCAATATAAGAAAATCAGTCAATGTAATACACCACATAAACAGATTGAAAGAAAAAAATCACATGATCATCTCTATAGATGCAGAAAAAGCATTAGACAAGGTACAGCACCCTTTCCTGACAAAACACTGCAAAAGATAGGAATAGACGGAAACTTTCTGAATATGATAAAGGGTATATATGAAAAACACAAAGCTAACATCATCTTCAATGGTGAAATCCTAAAATCCTTCCTTCTGAGATCGGGAGCAAGACAAGGATGCCCATTATCACCACTCCTATCCATTACAGGTGATGTGCCACATTGATGAAGGATGTTTGTGTGGGATGTTGTGGGAGGTGTGGGAGGTGTGGGAGGTGGGGAACATGGGAGTCCCCGTAATTTCTGTGTAAAATCTAGGTAATCTAAGCACCTTTAAAAAAAAATATATATATATATATAAAAGAAGTACATGCTCGAGCACTGAATCAAGAAAACGATATAAAAGGCATCCAAATCAGAAAAGAAGAAGTAAAAATTTCATTACTTGCAGATGACATGATCCTATATATAGAAAGCCCTGAGAAATCTACAAAAAATCTTCTAGAACTTATAAATGAGTTCAGTAATGTCACAGGCTATAAGATCAATGCTCAAAAATCAGTAGCATTTCTATACACCAATAATGAGCAATCTGAGGAGGAAATCAAGAAAAAAAAATCCATTTACAATAGTAACTAAAAGAATCAAATTCCTAAGAATAAATTTAACTAAAGATGTAAAGGACTTATATACAGAAAACTACACAACACTGTTAAAGGAAATCAAAGAAGACTTAAATAAATGGAAAAATATTCTCTGCTCATGGATATGAAGACTAAACATCATCAAGATGTCTATCCTATCCTATCAACACTGTATTTTTTAAGGAACTGGAAAAACTAATTACAAAATATATTTGGAAAGTTAAGAGATTCTGAATTGCCAAAGACATACTGAAAAAGAAAAATGAAGTTGGAGGTATCACACCACATGACTTTAACACCTACTACAAACCTCCAGTGCTCAAAACTGCATGGTATTGGCACAAGGATAGATATACTGACCAATGGAACTGAATTGAGAGGTCTGATATAGATCCTCGCATATACAGTCATCTGATATTTGACAAGGCCACCAAGCCATCTCAGTTGGGAGAGAATGGCCTCTTTAATAAGTGGTGCTTGGAGAACTGGATATCCTTATCCAAAACAATGAGAGAGGAACACCATCTCACCTTATACAAAAATCAACTCACGATGGATCAATGATCTAAATATAAGAGCCAAAACCATAAAGACTTTGAAAGATAATGTAGAGAAGCACCTACAGGACCTTGTAATAGGATATGTTTCATGAACTTCACACCCAAAACACGAGCAGCAAAAGAAAAAGTAGATAAATGGGATCTCCTCAAAATTAAAAAGTTCTGCACTTCAAAGGACATTATTAAGAAAATGAAAAGGTAGCCTACCCAATGGGAGAAAATGTTTGGTAACCATATATCTGATAGGAGCCTATTATCCTGCATATATAAAGAAATCCTACACCTCGAAAATAAAAAGACAAACAACCCATTTTAAAAATGTCCATGTGACCTAAAATGACACTTCTCCAAGGAAGAAATACAAATGGCTAAAAAGCACATAAAGAAAAGCTTGACATCATTAGCTATTAGGGAAATGCAAATCAAAAGTAAAATGAGATACCATCTTACACCCATCAGAATGGCAGCTATTAAAAAAACAGCATACTATAAGTCTTGGAGATGATGTGGAGGAACAGGAGCCCTCATCCGCTGCTGGTGGGGTTGTGGAATGGTCCAGCCACTGTCGAGGACAGTTTGGTGGTTCCTCAGAAAACTAACAATAGATCTTCCATATGATCCACTGCTGGGTATATACCCAGAAGAACTGAAAGCAAAGACATAAACAGATATATGCACACCAATGTTCATAGCGGTATTGTTCACAATTGTCAAAAGTTGGAATCAGCCCTGGTGCCCATCAACAGATGAATGGATAAACAAAATATGGTACATACATACAATGAAATATTACTTAAGTGTAAGAAGGAATAAAGTGCTAACACATGGAATAACGTGGATGAATCTTGAAAACCTTATGTTGAGTGAAGCAAGCCAGGCATTGAAGGATGAACAGTATACTACCTCACTGACTGAATTGAGGAAAGTGAGCAGTCTCTGAGAACCATTGTCTGAAAGATACTTTAACAAGGGAGATAAAGAGAAGAGAAGGTTGTGAGCCATCACCCATACGGGCATAATCAATGGTAAAGTGATATAGTTGCATATTGAAGTATAGGACAGGTGGGTAGTGATATTCCTGAGTTTGGTCGTGTAGGGTTGACAGTTGGGTAGATTAAGAAGGGCAGGTTTGAATTTCCAGGATACTGGGGGGAGAGATGGGAGAGGGACCAGGTGAACATGGGATTTGTGGGTATGATGTTGAAAGTGCAGGAGTGGGAATGCACTTATGGCAATATGACAAGGTTGTCACTGGTTTAGGGTATAGGTTGGGGGGGCATTCAGGATGGGTCACATCTGGAGTAGACCTCTGGGGAGTGTGTGAATGTTTCTCTTGTCATGTGTTGTGTCAGGGAGTGGAGACCCACACGGTGAGTGGGACGGAGATGGAACCCCATCTTTGGGAGGACCGATTCACCCAGAAAAAGGTTGGTGTCTCTTAGGAGCAAGGGTGGATCCTAATAGTGGAGGATAATCAGTGTGTCAAGACCTCTTGTTGCATGTAACTATAAATCTTGTCATCCAATGAGTCAAGCCAGGGGGGTTTCATGTACTCCAAGAGGATGGGGAGGAAGGAATAGAAAAGATCAAACAGGGGGCATTTAGTGGTCAGGGGAAATGTTTTCATTACCTTACAGTGATGGACACAGGACATGGTAAATATAAAAAATTATTAAGCTCTACCGTCTAAATTGTAAACTATACTGTAAACCATTGACAATGTTTAGTAGCTATGTTTTACTATCTGTATAACAGTTATAACAATGCTACCATCCACACACAAAAAAAGGTTTTAATATGGGGTGATGAAAGGGCGAGGAAGTTGTGTATATGAGAGTCTCTAGTATTCTGTGTGTGACTTTGCTATGATGTAAAACTTCTTTGAGAATTAAATGAAAATTTGGGAGACACTGGGGAGTGAGAGTGGGAAGGTACCATGGTGAGACTGGACACATGATAATGCAGTGATAAAAGGAAAAATAAAAAATAAAATTTTTTTAAATATATTTTTTTGTGTTTTCCCACTTTTTGAATGTCCCAATCCTTTAATTAAATTTTATTTTCGGTGTTTTTTTTTTTTAGTTTCCATGTATTTTAACTCTTACATTTAAGCTTATCGTTATTATTTCATTTTCTTATTAATTGTATTTAGCAATTATATGGCTTCATCTTCAAGGAAGGTTTAGATCAGAGAAGGGTTACAATGGGGGCAGCAGAGGAAGATTGATGGAGGGTTGTCTGGAATGGGGGTTTCATGGGAGGAAGTTCACCTGAATATACATGAAAGATATATAAAATTATTCAAATGTTCAAGGAGTGGGGCATGGTCACAGTGGGTGGACAATCACTCAATAAATGAGAGAATACTGAATTCCCAGCCTGGAATTTTCCAGCTCTGCCACATTCTCCAAGGGAGCAGCAACAGAGAGCTCTGCCACATTCTCCAAGGGAGCAGCAAGTCCCCCGAGTGTAGGGGTATTATCTGGCAAAGGAGGAGAGTCCACTAATGGGTTCTTGTTATTGATGACTAGCCATACGAGTCTTTGCTCTTGTAATTGAAACTTAGCCTACTGTTATGGGGTGCCTAAGAGTTGCCACCTGAGAGCTTTCTTGTTGCTCAAATGTGGCATCTCTCTAAGCCAAACTCAGATATGAATGCATTACCTTCCCCCCAACATGGGACATGACTCCCGCAGATGAACCTCCCTGGCAAGGAGGGATTAATACCAAATGCCAACTGGAAACATGACTGGAAAAAAACCTTGAATAAAAGGGGGAAAAGGTAAAGAGAAATGAGTTCATGTGGCTAAGAGACTTCAAAGAGAGTCGGGAGGTCATGCCAGAGGTAACGCTTACGCACAACTCAGTAGAATCTCATAGAACACCAAAGTGGATATCACCCACACAAAGGAGCTCCTGAGGGCTCTGGAAACACCCAGGTCCTATATAAGGGGGAATAGCCCCAGAGATTGATGCCTTATCAGTGGGCTCTACTTTGGAATCTGTGCTTCTGAGAGTGACAGAGTTGGACTCAAATAAGTCCTCCCTGCACATGGTCCAACAGTCCCTTCTATTCAAACTTATATGTGATGCTGGAGTTTGTAGGTGTACCTCCAGAGACGGGAGCCTCTGGCCTACCTATGTGCCAGCTGTGCCTGGAATCTCAGTGGAGCTGCAACTCCTACTCTACAGCTCAATGAACTCACCCAAGTCACCTGACAAGGAGATGATGGACAACAGCCATCCCAGGGAATGGAGAGAGTCTGCAGCTGCAGGCAGGATAATCCCATCCATCTTATCCATGGGATATCAGTCCCTTCTCACTTGGAGGTGGAGTTTGGCATCACCATCCCAAACTCCTCAGGACTGGGGGAAGAGCTATGGACTAGAGTGGACTTACTGGTATTCTATTGTAGACATATTGTGGTTCAAGCAATGGAAGAAATTACAACATTTGAGGTGGAGCCAGTGACCACTGGATGCTTTTGAGGCAGGGAAAGGGAAAATCAGCTGTAATACAGGGGTTTTTTCGGGACTTGGGAATTATCCTGAATGACATTACAACAACAGATACAGGCCATTTTACATCAGCGTATAACATGCAGAACTGTGTGGGAGAGTGTGGTCTACAGTGTGAACTATGGTCTGTGCTTAGTGGCAAAGCCCCAGGATGTGTATATACATTGCAGGTGATGTGCCACAGTAATGAAAGTTGTTTATGTGGGTAGTTATGGGAGGTATGGGAGTTGGGGAACATGGGAATCCCTATAATTTTTGTGTAACATTTAAGTAATCTAGGCATCTTTTAAAATTAAAAAAAAAAAAAAAAGTGTTTGGTCAGCCGTCCCAGTCCTGACCCTCCTGTGTTACAATAAATCATAATGTAAGCCACTGGCCATGGTTAGTAGTAATGTTTCAAAATTTGTGCATCAATTGTAACAAATATACCATCCATGTGTAAAATATTACTAACAGGGGAAAGGGGGAAAGAGGGATATTGTTGGTTATATGGGAATCCCCTATATAATCTTGTGACTTTTCTGTAACCTAAAGCTTCTTTTAAGAAGAAATGGAAAAAATAAGACAGTGGGAGAATATATGGAAAAAAATATCACTGTGCATACAAGACAACATCTCTTTCAGTGATGAAAGACACAATGTATAAAAATTTTATTATTTTAAAATATGTTGCATTTTATTTTTTAAAGCTATCATTATTGTTTAATTTGCTTTTTAATTTTATTTGGCTATTTTGTTGGCTTCATTTTTGGAGTCTTTGGATCACAGAAGTGTCACAACTGGGGCAGAGGAAGATCATTAGTGTGAGCTGTTGGTGAAGGGGGGACGCATGTGTAGGAAGAGTTCACATGGGGTATATCTCTAAGGCATAGGAATATGTTTAAGAGTTCATGGGGCATTGTCATGGTTGGTGGAGGTCCACACAATAAAACTGAAAGAATATTGAATTCCCATCCTGAGGAGCTATTCTACTTTCTCTAATAGGACAGTAAGAAACCTCTGAATACAAGGGCAGTGTCTAGTGAAAGAGGACAGACCTTTATGCCAGGCCCTTGATATTGATGTTTGTAGTTATGAATCTTTTCTTGTGAAATTGAAACTTAGCTTAGTATTATATATTGCCTGAGTAACCTCCCGAAAGCCTTGCTGCTCAAATAGTCTCTCTCTAAGCCAAACTCAGCATATAAATGCTCTACCTTACCTCAGTGAGGGACATGACACCTGGCGATGAGCCTCCCTGGCACTGAGAGATTATTACCAAGCAACAACTAGCAATGCATCTGGAAAAAGACCTTGATGATAAGGGTGAAATGGTAAATACACATGAGTTTTTATGGCTAAAAGATTTCAAAGTGAGTTGGAAGGTCATTCCAGAGGTTATGCTCATGCACATCTCAGCAGAAACTAATTGACAGCTACAGTAAACAGTTTCTCATATAGTGGGGCTCCTGAGGGATCTAGAGACATACTGACACTATAACCAGGACACACAGCTCAAGAATTTGGAAACATTTCATTGGGCATCTGAATCTCAGCACTGTTGCAACACGTAAACTCAAATTCATTGAAATCACTCAGGAAAACTAACAAGGTGATGATGATGAGCAACACCCATCCCAAGGAACAAAGAGTGTCTGCAACTGCAAGTGAGATAGTTCCATCCATCTGCCCCATGGGATCTAAGGCCCCTCTCAATTAGAAGCAGAGTGGGCACCACTTTCCCAAAATTTTCAAGATTGTGGAATGAACAATGGACTAAAGTAGACTTATTATTCTACTATAGACTTATTGCTATTCTAGAAGTGGAAGAACTTTTATCATTGATGTGGAAGTAGGGGCCACCAGAGGTTCAGAAGAGAGGCAGAGGGAAGAATAGTTATAATACGGGAACATTTTTGGGACAATAAGAAGTGTCCTGCATGACACTGCAATGACACTGCAATGACAGATACAGGTTGTTATATATTTTGTCATAACCGACAAAATTGTGTTAGACAGAGTGTAAACAATAATGTAAACTGTAGTCCATGGTTGGGAGCTATGCTTAAATATGTGTTCATCAATTGTGGCAAAAGTATCAATTAATGAAGGATGTTGTTATTGTGGAAAGGTTTGGGAATAGGAAGGAGTGGGGCATAGAGATATCCCCTATATTATGTAGCATTTATGTAATCTAAAATTCTTTAAAGATAAAAAAAATAATTTAAAAATCATAAAAAAACAAAAACTGATTTTTTACATGGTTGTCAAGCCCTCCCAGCTGGACCAGTATAGTCTGTTCAACAAATGATGCTGGGAGAACTGGATAGCCATATCTAAAATTATGAGGACCCCTATCTCACACCTTATACAACTACATATTTTAATGAAAGAAATGTATTGTTATACATATCTATCAGTATAGGTTTATATATCTCACAAGGTTTTCCTAGGAATATTTCCCAAACTACATTCAGAGTTTAAAAATCCACTAAAATTAGGAAATTAATGAAAAGTGAAATCCTTCATTTCTATTCAGATATAAATTCAAATTCTTAGTTAGAAAACCATAAACATTCTTAATACTTAAGTATTTAAATTTATTTTTTCCCTACAAAAACAAATTTCTAAAACCAGCTTCTCATTTTATCTAAGGAGAGTTAGTAATAATAAAATGTCCTAGAGAGTACTATGTGGCCTCTTCACTAACACTGCCTTCCTACATGCTCCATATCACTAACCTGTTTCATTTTTTTTACAACATTAATGTCAATAATGTTCATATTTCATCTTAACATTATTTTTAAATTTTATTGATACATATTAATAAAGCATGAATCCATCCAAAGTGTACAATCAATAATATTTGGTATAACCCATAGTTTTGCATTCATCAATTCAATCAGGTTTAGAGCATTTTCATTATTACAGAAAAAACAAAAAACAACTGTATTAGTCAGGGTTCTCTCAGGAAACAGAATCGGCAGGAGATATCTGTGTATAATATGGAACTCTAAAAGAGTCTCTCATGCGACCGTGGGGACTCACAAGTCCAGGTTCCTCAGGCAAGCTGCAAACCAGGGGCTCCGATGAAAGCCTGATGTAAGGTCATTGATGAGTCTCTGGGAGAAGTTGCCTGTCCAACGACGAGCTGGGAAATTCTCTCTGAATGTTGAAATCACCTCCACTCTTAAGTCATTGAACTGATTGGATGAAAGCACCACCCATCGATAATGCAATCTCCCTGATTGTTGCAGATATAATCAGCCATCCACGCAGTAAACTCACTGGTGATCGAAGTCCACAAATGCTCCCGTATTACAATTAGCCCAGTGCTTGCTGGAACAAACACCTGGACACAACTACCTGGCCGAGTTGACACATTAGCCTGACCATCACAACAACCAATCAAACAAAACTCATAACCTCTCAATCTATGCTTCCCCTTCTGTACATACCTGCTTTTCTGTTTCCTTCTCTCTAGCATATTTGTATTTATATTTTGTAAAACAGCCATATCACCCATATTTGTATTTTACATGTGGTTTCACTATGTTATAGGGACCCATGGAACATTTTTTAGCTTTCCTTCTAGTAATATACATGTCCTTAGATTTTCTTTTTGGCCACTCTCATATCCATATAATAGCTCTGCTAGTCACAAACACTATGAAATGCTCTCACCATTGCATTCACTTCCAAGGATTTTTTAAAAAAACAACCTTTTAACCACTTCTGCACAGATTAACCATCAGCTTTCCATTCTCTACCCTCATTCTATTTTCTGGTGACCTATATTCTAATTATTAATTCCATGAGTTTACATAACATATTTAATTCATAAGAGCACAATAATACAGTATTTGTCCTTTTGTGTCTGGCTTGTTTCAATCAATATAATGTTCTGCAGATTCATCCATGTGGTCATATGCTTCATGACTTCATTTTTCCTACAGCTGGATAACATTCCATCATGTGTTTACACCACAATTTGGGTATACAGTCATCTGTTAAAGCACACCTAGGTTGTTTCAAACTTTTGGCAATTGTGAATAACACCATTATGAATGTTGGTGCGCGGATGTCTGCTTGTGACACTACACTAAGTTTTCCTGGGTATTTTAAAAATAACGGTATTGCTGGGTCCCATGGCAAGTGTATATTCAACATACTTAGGAAGTGCCAAAGACTTCTCCACAGAGTCTGTACCATTCAACCTTCCCAAAAACAATGAATAAGTGTTCCTGTCTCTCTACATCCTCTCCAATATTTACAGTTTTCTAAATTTTTAATAGGGGCCAGTCTAATAGGTGTGAAATGATAACTCATTGTAGTTTTGATGTGTATTTCCCTAATCACTAGTGATGCTGAACATTTTTTTCAGATGATTCTTTGTCATTTGTATTTCTTCTTTGGATAATTATCTTTTCAAATGTTTTGTCTGCTTTTTAATTGGGTAATTTGTCTTTGTATTATTGAATTGTATGATCTCTTTATATATCATGGATATTAAACCCTTATCAGATATCCCATTGAGTTGGCTGAATTTTCACCCTATTGACAAAGTCATTTTTTTTTTAAAGATTTATTTATTTATTTATTTATTCATTTATCCCCCCCCCCCTTGCTGCTCGTGCTTGCTGGGTCAGCCAACCACGCCGTGCGGGCGGGCCTGCCCTCACCAGGAGGCCCCGGGAACTGAACCCAGGGCCTCCCATATGGTAAACGGGAGCCCTACTGATTGAGCCACAGCCGCTTCCCTTGACAAAGTCTTTTGAGGGGCAAAAGTGTTTAAGTTTGAGGAGGTAACATTTATCTACTTTTTTTCTTTTGTTGCTTGTGCTTTTGGTGTAAGGTTTAAGAAACTACCACTTAACACAATATCTTGAAGATATTTTTTATATTTTCTTCTAGGAGTTTTATGGTTGTTGATTTTATATTTAAGTCCTTGATCTACTTAGAGTTAATTGTTTTTGAATCTGTGAGATAGGGGACCATATTCTTTCTTTTGGATATGGCTATCGAGTTCTCTCAGCACCACTTGTTGAAGAGAGGGTTCTGGCCAAGCTGGCTGGGCTTAACAACCTTGTCAAAAATAACTTGAGTATAGATGTTAAGGTCTATTTCTGATATCTCAATTTGGTTCCATTGGTCAATCTGTCGGTCTTTATTTCACTACTACACTGCTTTTACCTCTTAGCTGAACAATATGCTTTAAAGTCAGGAAGTAAGAGTCCTCCAAATTCATTCTTCCTTTATAAAAACATCTTTGACTATTCAGGAACTCCCTCCAAGTAAATTTGGTAATTGTCTTTTCAGTTTGTGCAAAAGTAGCTGTTGGGATTTTTATTGAGATTGTGTTGAATCTATAAATCTCTTTAAGTAAAACTGATATCATAATGATATTTATTCTTCCAATCCATGAACATGAAATATCCTCCCATTCATTTAAGACTTTTGTTTCTTTTAGCAATTTGTTTGTAATTTTCTGAATACAGGTCCTATATGTACTTGGTTAAGTTTATTCCTAAACATTTGATTGCTTTGGTCACTATTATAATAGAATTCTTTTTCTGATTTCCTCCTCAGATTGCAAATTAGTAGTGTATAGCAATGCTATTGATTTTTGCATTTTAATCTTGTATCCCAACACTTTGCTGACTTCACCTATTAGTTCTAGAAACTTTGTTGTGGATTTTCCAGGATTCTCTAGATATAGGACATATCATCAGCAAATAGTGCAAGTTTTACTTCTTCCTTTCCTATCTGGATGGCTTTTATTTCTTTATCTAGCCTTATTGCTCTAGCTAGAAGTTCTAGCATCAATCAGAGGATCATGTGATTTTTCATCTTCAATTTATCTATGTGGTTTATTATACTAACTCATTTTCTTGTATTGAACCATCCTTGCATATATGGGATAAAACCCACTTGATTGTGGTGTATCATTCTTTTCATGTGCTTTTGGATTCTGTTTTCAAGTATTTTGTTGAGGATTTTTACATCTCTATTCTTAGAAATATTGGTCTGTAATTTTCTTTTTTTGAACTATGTTTATCTGGCTTTTGCCTTAGAGTGGTGTTGGCTTCAGAGAATGTGTTTGGTAGCTTTCTTTCTTGTTCAATTTTTTGGAAGTGCTTGAGAAAGATTGGTATTAGATTGTCTTTGAATGAATGGTAGAATTCACCTGTGAAGCCATCTGGTCCTGAGATTTTCATCTTTGGGAGGATTTTTTTTTTTTTTTTGAGGTACTGGGGCCAGGGATTGAACCTGGGGTCTTGTATGTGGGAAGCTGGTGCTCAACTGCTTGAACCACATATGCTTCTCTTTGGGAGGTTTTTGATGATTGCTTCAATCTCTTCACTTGTGATTGGTTTGTTGAGGTCTTCTATTTCTTCTAGGGTCAGTGTAGGTGGTTCATGTGTTTCTAGGAATTTGTCCATCTCATCTACATTGTTTAGTTCTTTGGCATTCAGTTTATCATAGTATCCTCTCATGATCTCTCTTATCTCTATGGGGTATCTCTCTTATCCCATAATTTCTGGTTTTATTTATTTGCATCTTCTCTCTTATTACTCAGCTACAGTGGAAAAACAGCTAAGTACTGGCATAGACATGGACAGATTGAGCAATGGAAACAAATCAAGAACAAAGAAATAGACCTTCATATCTATAGTCAAGTGATTTTTAACAAAGCTGTCAAGCCCTCAAAGCTGAGCCAAACAGCCTATTCAACAAATTGTGCTGGGAGAACTGGATATTCATCTCCAAAAGAAAGAAACAAGTATCCTGTCTCACACCATATACAAAATTAATGCAAAATGGAGAGATGGGGGCAACAAGTGGCTGAGTAAGGTGTTCAAACAGACAGCTCATCCTACAAGGCAGTTAGCTGTCTAAACAGAGCTATCTAAAACATATGTTTGGGGAACTTGGGAGACCAGAAGAGCACCCTGTAACATATTTGAAAGAATAGAATGAGGAGAATGCACATCTACATTGAAGATTTGTGATTACAGAACTCCACATTGTGAAGGCCAGTGCCCATCTTCCACTGGTGGCACAACTCACCCAAGGAGCTATTCTGTAGCTGGAGTTGGTAGCTCCATTTCCCAAAATAGGGAGAGGAAGAGATGGTTGGGTACCAAATTTAGCTACTCCTTAATAAATCTGGCTGGCTAAAGTATAATCTTAACAACAGCTAATATTTGAAACTGTCCAAGTTTAAAAGAGCCTGTAGCCACCATTTTAACTCTGTCCCTAGCATGAGGGGAAGTGGGGCTATTTAAACTCTTAGAGATGGTAGAGGCCAGTTTCTTTCCACACAGATCAAATTGCAGCCCTAGCTAGCATAGGCTCCAGCCCCAAGTCTGGCAGAAAAGAAGTTGGGAGGGTAGCTGCATTTCCTCAGCCTCTCTGGGCAAATGTAGGTCCATTCAGCCCAAACAAACTGGTTTGTTGAGCACCTGGAACTCCACCCCCCACCACATAGGATAGGAGGGGGCTGAAATTTCCTCAACCTCTCAGGAAAACTGCAGATATTTTTGGCCTGCATGATCCCAACTGTTGGGTGCCTGTGGCTCACCCTTGATTGGACAAGAAAGAGTGGTATTTCCCCAGCCTCTCTAGGTAACTGCAGGTTCTTTCTGCCCACACAAACTGAATAGTAAGACACTTATAACACCATCCCCACTCCCAAGTAGGATAGGAGCGGAGCTGTGTTTCCTCAAACTTTCTAGACAACAGCAGGCAATTTTGGACACACAGACTGTACCGTTGGGTGCCTATGGATCCATCCCAACCCTCCAATAGAATAGGAAGGAGCTGTTGTTTCCTCAGCCTTTATGGTCATGGAAGACACATTTGGCCTGCATGAACAGAACTGTTTGGTGCCTGAAGATGTACCACTACCCCCTAGAGGATAGGAGGGGACTGGTGTTTCCTCAGCTCCTCCAGTAAATAACAGGTATCTTTGGCTAATATGTTGCATACCTGTAGTTCCATCCTCACACCCTAAAGGACAGAAGGGACAGTACTCTCTCAGTCTCTCAGGGCAATTGCCCAAACCATTTAGAGTTTTGGGCATGCTGGAGGGTCCATCCCCACCCCTGGCAAATGAGGAGACGGGTCATTGCTACATCAGTCGACTTGGGCAACTGTGGTCATTTTGGAAACATATGGTGGAGATTGCTGATGAACCCTGCAACTCCATCCCCACTCTCAGCACGGGAGGAAGGGGTGTGAAGATTTATCAGTCTCTCCAGGCAATACAAACTGTCTTGCCATTCACAGATTGGATTACTATACACAGCTGCAGCCGTCCCTACCTTGGCAGAGGAGAAAGTTGGGAGAAGCTTCATCAGTTCCAGGGGTAATGTGGGCAGCTTCAGCCTCCACAGCTTACCAACTCCACAGTGTGGAGTGCTGTAATCACACATATTCAATGCAGACGGGCATTCTCCTTTCATTCTTTCAAGGATGTTACAGGATGCTCTTCTGGTCTCCGAGCCCTCAAACATATGCTTTAGCAAGCTCTGTTTAGATTGCTAACTGCCCTGCAGGATGAGCTGACTGTTTGAATACCTTACTCAGCCACTTTCTTGCCCCCATCTCTCCACTTTGAGCTAATTTTATATATGGTGTGAGATAGGGGTCATGTTTCTTTTGGAGATGAATATCCAGTTCTCCCAGCACAATTTGTTGAATAGGCTGTTTTGGTTCCTTACTACACAACCAGTAAAGAAGAAAAGGCAAGGAAGCCCTAAACTTAAGCGAGAATTTGCACCAAGAATAAATACACCTAGTTATCCAGATGCCAAGACACCAACAAAAATTTTCAATACATACCAAGAAACAGGAAGACATGACCCAGTCAAAGGAGAAAGATAAGCTTCCAGATGACATTTAGGAGTTGATCCAACTACTCATAGATGTTCAAGCAAATCTTAATAAATTCAATGAGATGGCTTAAGAGGTTAAAGATATGAAGAAGACACTGGGTGAGCACAAAGAAGAATTTGAAAGCATACATATAAAAACAGCAAATCTTATTGGAACAAAAGAACCATACATATAAAAATAGCAGATCATATGGAATGAAAGGCACAATAAATTAAAACATACTCTGGAGGAAGTGTATGTGAATCAAGCAGTTCATCTGAACATGGGAGCCCTGAGTTCAGTTCCCAGAGACTCCTAAAGAATATGAGCTGATACAACAAGATGAGGCAAAGAGTTGACACAATGAGGAGAAACAACAAGCAGGGAGCAAATGTGGCTCAGGCAATTGGGTTCTCATCTCTAACATGGTCCTGGATTCAGTTCCAGGTGCCTCCTAAAGAAGATGAGCAGACACAAGTACAAAACAATGAGCCGAGCCATCTCAGTGGGGGGGATAAATGAATAAATCTTTTTTTAAAAATACACTGGAGGCACATAGCAGATTGGAAGAGGCAAAAGGTCAGTATACTTGAAGTCATGTTTTATGAGAGTAAACATACAAAAGGAGATGAAGAAAAATGGAAAAAATTGAACAGGGTCTCAAGTAACAAAATGACAGCAAGAGATGTACAAACGTAAGTATTATGTCTTTCCCAGAAAGAGAGGAGAAGGGAAAGGGGGCAGAAGGAATATAAGAAGAAATAATGGTAGAAAATTTACCAACCCTATTGAAAAATATAGATATCCATGTCAAAGCACAACATATTCCCATTAGAATAAGTCTGAATAGACCAGCTTTGTGACACATATAAATAAGAACATCAAAGAGAAAATTCTGAGAGCAGCAAGAGAAAAATGATGAATAAACTACAAGGCATACCCAATAAGATTAAATGCTGATTTCTCATCAATAATCATGTAGGCAAGAAGGCAATGGTATGATGTATTTAAGATACTGAGAGAGATGTTTGAAAGAGAGTCTAGAAATGAACATTATATAAGTAAAAGTAACTAAAAGTGTTCAAAGAGTGGTGAAAATAAAATATGACTGATAAAACTCACAGGTCAAAATAGGTGACATAAGAACTGGCTTTATAGTAATAACGTTGAATGCTAATGGATTAAACTCAATCAAAAGACACAGACTCTTGGAATGGATAGAAAATATGGGGCCATCTATATGTTGTCAACAAGAGACTCACCTTAGGCCTAAGGATGCCAATAGATTGAAAGTGAAAGGCTGTAGTTTCTAGGAAAATTCCATCATTGTAGGTAGGCACTGCCCAAATTTATCACAAAAAAAAAAAAAAAAGCTGAGAAGGGGTAAAATCTTACATGAGTGACTCTTTTGGGAATACAGAGCAGGAGGTTTCAAGGCATTGATATGGAGGGAGCTGGACAAAGAGTTAAAGTGTGGAAAGGAAAACCATGGGTTACTCACCCCTGTGGATGGAAACAGTGGGTAGCTAATCCCCACCCTCAAGGCAAATAGCCTCTGTGGACCACCTGGCTCTCACCAGCAAGCTAAATGGAAGGAAATATTCCCTGGGAGGAAGACAGGACTGGTTAAGGGTGGAGAGTGGTTTCCTTTCCATGGGTTTGGACACATGAGGCTCCTTTGAATCTTGGGGAGGATACCAGCCAGCACTGAGGTGGCTCCATGGTGAGAGGAGAGGGGAATCTGCACAGGCATGCTGTCACACCCATCCTCCCTGGGAGAAAGGAACTTAAGAAAGGGGACAGAGACAGGCAAATAACCAGACCAGCCACAGAAAACTCTAAAAAGCCCATCTTGCAAAAGGAAAACAGGGACAGGAAGAGTCCAATAAGCTTTCTTTTCATTTAAAGACTATTTTGTCTGATACGAGTATAGCTACTCCTGCTCTTTTCTGATTGCATGTAAAATTGTTTTCCAGCCTTTCACTTTCAGCCTCCTTGCATCCCTGGGTCTAAAGTGAGTTTCTGGTAGATAGCCTGTAGATGGTCATATTTCCTTTTCCATTCTGCTAATCTGTGTCTCTTGATTGGAGAGTTTAATCCTTTAACATTCAATGTTATTTCTGTCAAGGAATTACTTACATTAGCCATGTTTTCTTTATGTTTGTGTATGCCATATGTTGTTTTTATTTCTCTTTTTAACTTTTTAGTTGTTCTTACACTCTCCTCCAACTCTCTCTCTCTCTCTCTTGATTTTTCCTTTCAACCTGCAGAACTCCCTTTAGTATTTCTTGAAAGGCAGGTTTCTTATTGACATACTCTCTTAATTTCTGTTTACCTGTGAATACTTTAAACTCTACCTCATTTTTGAATGTCAAAATAGATAGAGAATTCTTGGCTAGAAGCTTTTTCTTTTAGCACCTTCACTCTGTCATACCACTGCTTTCTTGCCTCCATGGTTTCAGATGAGAAAGCAGTACATAATCTTATTTAGGTTCCCTTGTATGTGGTGGATCTCTTTTCTCTTGCTGCTTTCAGTATTCTCGCTTTGTCTTTTGCATTGGGCAATTTGATAAGTATATGTCTAGGAGTAGGCCTGTTAGTGTTTATACTGTTTGAGGTATTGGTGCTTCCTGGACATGTACATCAATGTCCCTCAATAGAGTTGGAAAATATCCAGCTGTTATTTCCTCTAATACTCCTCCTGTCCCCTTTCCTTCTCTTCTCCTTCAAGGATGCCTATAATGCATATGTTGATGCATATCATGTTGTCATTCAAATTCCTAAGTCCCTGTTGGATTTTCTCTATCTTTAATCTATCTGATCTATCTGTCTGATTTCAGCATACTATCTTCTGTATCACTGATTTTTTTTTTTCTCTGTATGTTCGAATCTGCTGCTACGTGCTTCCTGCATATTTTTTATTTTTTTGCATTATTCCATTCATCACGATCAGGTGTGTTTTCTTTTTATGTCTGTTTACAATTTCTTCATTATTTTCCCCCAGTGTCTTCTTAATATCCTTTATCACTTCCTTCACTTCATTAAATTGATTCTTAATATTTGTTTGGATATCATTGCTTAGTTGTTTCACATTCTGCAACTCCTATTTTTTTTTTTTTTTTAGTTTGTTAAACTTGGCCATGTGTTCCTGTTTCTTAATATGGCTTGTAAATTTTTTTTGGTGTCTGGGCAACTGTTTATCTTGATGGGCTTATTTAGTTGGTTAGCTTCTCTTTCTTCTCTACGGTTATAGTTTGTTGTTTCTTTTTGTGTGGTAAGGTTAATTTTATTTTTTTTTTTACCAGGAGGTCCTGGGGATTGAACCCAGGTCCCTCCACATGAAAGACAGATGCCCAACCACCCAAGCCACATCCATCCCCCAAGGTTAGTTTTTGATACTTGATTCCACTTATTCTATATGCATGCAGTTGTCTGTGTTACCTTGGGTAAAAAAATATTAGGACCAGATAAATGGGAAGAGATAGGAAGAGGAAAAGAGTAATGGTAACATAATACTAAAAAAGTTAGAAGAAGATTTGTGCAAGAGCTAGGAAACTAAGTAATATGAGTGAAAAATCATAAAACATACAAAGGAATAAGAATAATAAGAGGTGGAATAGAAAAGATAAAACAAGAGATAAAATAGAGGGAAAAATAGAATGAATTATAAGGCCAAACAGATGAGAAGAGAATAGAAGGAAAGAAAAAAAGAGAGAGAGAGAGAGAAATTAAAAATTTAGACCAAACAAGCAGTGAAGGAATGGAAGAAAAGCAACAGAAGACAGAAAAATGAAGGAAAATAGAGAAATTAAGTAGGTAAAAAATAAGTAGAAGAAGAAGAGGAAACAAAGAAATGGAAAACAACAAACAAGAAACAAAACATCAACAAAGAAGAAATCCAGGAAAAACAGCCTTCCCTCTTAGGACGCTATAGAGATTCTCAGTCTGCTGGTGCTCATTAATTAATCACTCTGCATCCTGCCCTCTGCAGCTGATGTATCCAGTTTTAGCAAATAAAATGAAGGAAAAAGAAAGAAAAAATCCAAAAAACCACAAAGCAAAACAGTAGAAACTCAGTCTGTAAGTTCCCTATCATAAGGTTCCAGCTGCCTGCCCTAAATATCCCTGGATCCCTCCTCTTAGGCAGTATCAGGATTTGAACCAGTGACCTTCTACATGCAAGGCAGGAATTCTCTCACTTCACTACAGCAGCTATATAGACTAAATAAGCCTTTGACTTTTCAAGAAGGAAGAACAATTATAAACACTTATGCATTTAATTAGATCACTTCAAAATATCTGAGGCAAACACTGGAAAACCTAAATGGAGAAATAGATATCTCTACAATTATTGTGGGAGAATTTAATACACCATTATCACCATTAGACAGAACATCTCAACAGAGGATCAATAAAGAAACAGAGACCTTGAATAATATATTAGAGGATCTCGACCTATTAGCCATATAAAGAACACTACACTGTTACACAGTGGGATATACATCCTTCTCAAGTCCATATGGATCATCCTCCAAGATAGATTGCATTATAGACCACAGAACAACTCTCATAAATTCAGAAAGATTGAAATTATACAAAGTAATTTTTCTCACCACAAGGGAATGAAGCTGGAAATCAGTAAGGGGCAGAAAAAGAGATTAGGCACAAAGATATGTAAGTTTACATACTCTTAGACAATCAATGGGTCAAGGAGGAAATTGCAAAAGAAATAAAAAACTATCTTGAAACAAATGAAAATGACAGCAAAAATATCAAAACCTATGAGATGCAGCAAAAGAAGGACTGAGAGGGAAATTCATAGCCATAAATGTCTATATTAAAAAAGAAGAAGGAGCCAAAATCAAAGACCAAACAGCATACCTGGAGGAATTAGAAAAAGAACAACAAACCAACAACAAAGCAAGTAGAAAAAAGGAAATAACAAAGATTAGAGCAGAGATAAATGAAATTAAAAAATAAGAATGCACTAGAAAAATAACGCCAAAGCTGATTCTTTGAGAAGATTAATAAAATTGACAAATCCTTAGCTAGACTAACAAAGAAAAAAGAGAGAGGATGCAAATCAATAAAATAAGAAATGAGGATGGGGATATCACCACTGACCCCACAGAAATAAAGAATATCATGAGTATACTTTGAAAAATTGTATACCAACAAGATGGATAATTTAGAGGAAATGGACAAATTCCTAGAAACACACAAGCAGCCTACATTGATGAAAGAAGAAAATGTTGAACCCAACAGACCACAAATAATGAGATAGAATTAATCATCAAAAACCTCTGAACTAAGAAAAGCCCAGGAGAAGATGGTTTCACAGGTAAATTCTACCAAACATTCTGGAAAGAACTAAAATGATTCCTGCTTCAACTCTTCAAAATACAGAAGTTGAGGGAACATTGACTAAGTCATCCTATGATGACAACATCATGCTAATACCAAAGCCAAACAAAGATGCCACAAGAAAGGAAAACTACAGACGAAACCCTCAAATGAACCTAGATGCAAAAATCCTCAGCAAAATACTTGATAATCATATTCAACAACACATCAAAGGAATTATATACCATGAAAAAGTGGATTTCATCCCTGCTAAGGAATGATGGTGCAACATAAAAAATCAATCAATGTAATTTACCACATAAACAGATCAGAAGAAGAAAAACACATGATCATCTCCATAGATGCAGAAAAAACATTTGACAAAATATGGCACACTTCCTTGATAAAAACACTTCAAAATATAGGAATAGAAGGAAACTTCCTCAACATGATAAAGGATATATTTGAAAAACCAACAAGTAACACAGTATTCAATAATGGAATTCCAAAAGCTTTCCCTCTAAGTTCTGCAAGAAGACAAGGATGCCCACTTTCATCACTCTTATTTAACACTCTTAGAAATACTTGGTTGAGCACTTAGAAGAGAAAAAGAAATAAAAGGCATCCAAATTGTAAAGGAAAAATAATAAATTTCACTATTTGCAGATGACATAATTCTATACATAGAAAGCCCTGAGAAATCTACAACAAATCTTCTAGAACTTATAAATGATTTGGTAAATTGGCAGGTTATAAGATCAATATGCAAAAATCAGTAGCATTTCTGTACACCAATAATGAGCAATCTGAGGAGGATATCAAGAAAAAAAATCCCATTTACAATAGCAACTAAAAGAATAAAATACCCAGGAATAAATTTAAATAAGTAAATGACTTGTACACAGAAACCTATACAACACTGTTAAATGAAAATAAAGAACACAATAAATGGAATAATATTCCCTGTCAATGGATAGGAAGACTAAACATCATTAAGATGTCTATTCTATCCTAACTTATTTACAGATTTAACAAAATCCCAATAAAAATTACTACAGCATTTTTTACTGAATTGGAAAACCTAACTATGAAATTTATTTGGAAGGGCAAAGGGCACCTAAGATGCAAAGATATATTGAAAAAGAAAAAGGAAATTGGAAGAATCACAGTACCTGAGTTTAAAACATACTACAAAGCTACAGTGGTCAAAAATGCATGGTATTGTCACAAGGAAAGACATACAATAGAACCTCACCAAGACTTAAGATATAGATCCTCACACACAGTCAACTGATATTAGAGAAGGCCACCAAGCCCATTCATGTAGGGGAGAATGACATCTTCAATGAATGGTGCATGGAGAACTAGTCATCCATATCCAAAAGAATGAGAGAGGAACACCATCTCACACCTTTTACAAAAATAACTCAAGATGGACCAATGATCTAAATATAAGAGCCAAGACCATAAAGATCTTGAAAGAAAATGTAGGGAAGTAACTACAGGATCTTGTATTAGGAAATGGTTTGATGAACTTTACAACCAAAGCAATGCAAGAAAAAATAGATAAATGGGACCTCCTCAAAATTGAAAAAATTGCACCTACACCTCAAATATAAAAAGACAAAAAACCCATTTAAAAAATGGGCACATGATTTGAATAGACATTTCTCCAAAGAAGAAATACAAATTGCTAAAAAGCACATGAAAAGATGCTCGACATCACTACATATTAGGGAAATGCAAGTCAAGACTACAATGAAATATCATCTTACATCCATTAGACTAGTGGCTATTAAAAAACCAGAGGACTACAACTGTTGGAGAGAATGTGGAGGAATGGGAACATTTATCCACTGCTGGTAGGAATGTAGAATGGTGCAGCCATTGTGGAAAGTAGTTTGGCATTTCCTCAGGAACCTAACTATTGAACTGCCATATGATCCAGCAATCTTTCTGCTGGGTATATATCCAGAAGAATTGAAAGCAGGGATACAAACAGATATATGCACACCACTGCTCATAGAGGGATTATTCACTATTGCAAAAAGTTGGAAAGAACCCAAATGTCCATCAACAGATGAATGGATAAACAAATTGTGGTATATACATACAATGGAATATTACTCAGCTGTAAGAAGGAATGCAGCATTAACAGATGGGATAACATGGATATCTCTTGATGACTTTAGGTTGAATGAAGCAAGCCAGGCAGTGAAGGACAAATATTACATGACATCACTGATACGAATTAAGCAAATTGAGCAGACTCACAGAGCTAATGTCTGGGCGATAGGTTTACAGGAGACAGAAAGGGAGAATTAGGTTGTGAGCCAATGCCCATATGGGCAAAATCTATAAGATAGAAGGGTGTAGTTATGTAGTAGACCTGCATGACTAGTGGTACAGTGATCCTATTGGGTTGGGAAGTGCTAATCTGTGAGGGGGGATTGTGGGGAGGGTGAATTGAGCTGTATATGGAACTAGGGGATGGTTGTGGTAGGGAGCTGGTGAACTCTGGGGATCTGCATTATGTGTTTGAAACTACAATGATGGGAATGTAACTTTGACAAATATGGCAGGGGAAGGTTACTAGTTTAGGATGTTGGATATCAGCGACAATTGGGACAGGTTGCACCTGAGGCAAGCCTCTAGGGAGTGTGTGAGTGTTCATCTTGTCATAGTAGTTTGGAATTATACAGTAAATAAGAAACTGAAATAATAATGAGTTTTGAAAATAAGAAATAAAATACAAAAATTAATATATATATAATAAAAATAATGCAAAAAATATTTGACATTATGTCTTTCAACACTGTATTTGGTTATTTTTTTGGCTTCATATTTGAAGAAGTTTTGGATCACAGAAGGGTTACAAGTATGACAGGAGAGTATCAGTGGTGTGTGATGTAAGTGATGGTGGATACACAGGAGGAAGCTAACCTAGGGTATACCTATAAGGCTTATAAATGTATTCAAGTATTCAGGGGCATTGTCACTTTGGGTGGAGTTTCACACAATAACCAGAACAATATCAAATTCCACTCCTTGGGTGCCCTGCCACATTCTCTAATGGAACAGCAAGAATCCCCTTAGAACAGGGGCAGTGACTAATGAAGGAGGATGGTCCATTGATGGGCCCTTGTTATTGATGACAGTTCTTATGAATCTTTAGTTTTGAAATTGAAATTTAGCCCAGTATTATAGTGTGCATAAGAGTTACCTCCTGAGAACCTCCTTATTACTCAAATGTGGCCTCTCTTTAAGGCAAACTCAGCATACGAATGCATTACCTTCCCCCTGGTGTGGGACATGATTCCAAGGGATGAGCCTTCCTGGCACCAAGGGATTACTACCAAGCCCAACTAGCAATGCAACTGGAAAAAGACCTTGACCAAAAGGTGGAAATGGTAAAAACAAATGAGTTTATATGGCTAAGAGACTTCAAAGCGAGTCAGGAGGTCATTCCAGAGTTTACACTTATGCAAATCTCAGCAGGACCTATTTGACTGCCAAATTAGATACTACTCTAAATAGCAGGGCTCCTGAGGACTCTGGAAACATCCAGACACTATATTCCAGGCAGATAGCTCAGGAGTTTGTTGCCTTGCCAGTGGGCCCTACTATGGAATTTATGTTTCCCACAGTGAGAGTTGTACTCCGTTGTGGTCTTCCTACACATGGCTCTTTTGTCCTTCTATTTGAACCTATAATTAGTATTAGAGTTGGCAGGTGCATGTCCAAGAAATTTAAATCTTTGGGCTGCCATGTGCCAGCTGGGTCCTGAATCTCATCAGAGTTGGAACACCTACTCTCCAGTACACTGGTCTCACCCCAGACAACTAACATGGAGGTGATGACTAAAATACCAAGGACCTGAGAGAGTCTACAACTGTAAGCAAGTGAGTTCCATCCATCAGCCCTATGGGATCACAGCCCTCTCTCAATTAGAGGTGGAGAACACATCACCATCCCAGGATCCTAAAGACTGGGAATGGACTATGGACTAAAGTAGACTTAATGGTATTCTACTATAGATTTACTGTGATTCTAGCAATGGAAGAAATCATATCATTGATGTGGAGGCAGTGGCCACTGGAGGAACTGAGGGCAAGGAGAGTGAAAAACAGGAGTAATATAGGGTATTTTTGGGACTTGGAAATTGTCCTAAATGATATTGCAATGACAGATACAGGCCATTATAAATTTTGCCATAACCTACAGAATTGTGTGGGAGAGAGTGTAAACTACAATGTAAACTTTAATCCATGCTTATTGGCAATGATCCAAAATGTATTTATCAATTGCAATGAATGTACCTCACTAATGAAGGATGTTGTTATATGGGAAAATGTGGGTCATGTGGGGAGCAGGGCATATGGGAATCTCTTATATTTTTTATGTGACATTTGTATAATCTAAGTATTTTTAAAAAAATAAAATAAACAAAATAAAACACTTTAGAGGTATACAACAGATAGAAGAACGAATAAGTGATACTGAAGACAGAACAGCTGAAACTGAAGAAAGTAAAGAACAGAGAGAGAAAAGAATGGGAAAATATGCCAGGGAATCAGGGATTTGAATGATAACATGAAACACAACAAACGTGTAATGGGAGATCCAGAATTGGAAGAGAAAGGAAAAGGGGCAGAAAGTCTATTTGAGGAAATAATACCTGAAAATTTCCCAACTCTCAAAAATAAAATGAACTAACATGTGCCAGAAGCACAGTGAACCCCAATCAGAATATATCTGAATATATAGGTCTATTCTAAGACACATACTATTCAGAACGTGAAACATCAAAGATAAAGAGAAAATCCTGAGAACAGCAAAGGAGAAGTAAAACATCACATACAAGGGGCACCCAGTAAGACTTAGTGCAGATCTCTCATCAGAAATGATGGAGGTGAGTAGATATTGTTAAGATATAATTAGGAGACTGAAAGAGAAAAACCGCCAAAAGAATTTTGTACCCAGAAAAATTCTCCTTCAAATATGAAGATGAGTATAAAATATTCACAAACAAACTGAGAGTTCAAAAATAAGAACCCGTCTTTGCAGGAAATATTGAAGGAAGTCTTAGAGACTGAAAAAAAAAGACTGGAGAGAGAGGCTTTGAGGAGTGTATAGAAAAAGGAATAGGAAAAAGGATAACCAAAAGAGTAAAAAGACAAATGAAAACAAGATACAGCAAATGAAAACCAAAGAATAAAATGATGGAAGTAGGGAAGTGGCTGTGACTCAATTAGTTGGGCTCCCATTTAGCATATGGGAGGCTCTGGGTTTGATTCCAAGGGCCTCCTGGTGAAGGCAAGCCATTCCATGTGGCATGGTGAGATGACAGCCCGCACAGCACAGTGAGCTGGCATAGCAAGATGATGCAACAAAGGGAGACAAGAGGACAGAAAAACACAAAGCAAATGGATACAGCAAGCACAAGTTGCAAGGGAGGGATAAATAAATAAAAATAAATATTTTTTTAAAAAAATGATGGAAATAAATAATGGATTTACAACCAATGGTTTTTGATATTACTACATAGTGTGCATTCATCACTTCTATCATGATTAGAGCATTTTTTTTCTTTCAATAGTAATAATAAACAGATAAACAAATTGGATGAATTGTATGCTTTATTTATATGTATCAAGAAAATGATTTGTTAAAAATGTATGTGGGTAATATTTTTTCCAAAAAATAATGTATTTACAGTAATATCATTGAATGTGAATGGATTAACCTCCCCAATCTAAAGATATAGGCTGACAGAATGGATAAAAAACATGAGCCAACCATATTCTGCCATATTCAGAATCATCTTAGACTCAGGGATACAAACCAGCTAAAAGTGAAAGGTTGGATAAACATACTCCACACAAATAGTAACAAAAAAAGAGTAGGGGTAGCTATCCTAATATCAGACAAAAACAGACTTTAAATTCAAGAGTTATAAGAGATACATAAGGCCATTATATATGAATAAAATGGACAATCCATCAGGAAGATATAACAGTCATAAATATCTATTGCACCTATTCAGGGTACCCCAAAATACATGAGGCAAACTCTAGCAAAATTGAAGGGAAAAATAGACATCTCCACAATAATAAATGGAGACTTCAACATAACACACACACAACTAGATAAAACAGCTAGAAAGAATATCAAAAAGGAAACAGAGAACTTGAACTGTATGATAATGAGTTAGACCTAAAAAATATATATAAAAGAACATGGCACCAAAATTCAGTAGGTTATACATTCTTCTCAAGTGTCTATGGATCTTTTTACAGGATAGACCACATGGGCACAATGCAGCTCTCAATAAATATGAAAAGTAACTTCTCAGATCACAATGGAATGAAACTGGAAATCAATATTAAGAAAGAAATAAATTCACAAAAGTATGGAGGCTAAACAACACACTCCTAAATAATCAGGGGGTCAAAGAAGAAATTGCGAGTGAAATCAGTAAACATATTGTGAAAAATGAAAACAAGACCATAAATTATCAAAACTTATGGAATACAGCAAAAGCAGTCTTGAGAGGGAAATATATAGCACTAAACACCTATATTAAATTAGAAGAAAGAGCTAAAATAAATGATCTAACAGAATAATTGGAAAAACTAGAAAAACAACAGCTAAACAATCCAAAAGTAAGCAGAAGGAAAGAAATAATGAAGGTTAGAGCAGAAATCAATGAATTTGAGAAATAAAAAATACTAAAGAAAATCAACAAAAACAAAAGCTGGTTCTTTGAGAAGGTCAATAAAATTGACAAACCCCAATCTAAACTAACAAAGAAAAAAGAGAGATGCAAATAAATACAATCAGAAATTAAAGGGTTACAACTGATCCCACAAAAATAAAAAGGATCACAGGAGAATATTTTGAGAAACTCTATGCCAACAAACAAGACAACCTAGATGAAATGGACAAACTTAGGAATGCACAAAAAACCTACACTGACACTACAAGAAATTCAAGAGCTTAACAAACCAATCACATTTAAATATTGAATCCATCATCAAAAATCTCTCAACAAAGAAAAACCCGGGGCCAGATGGCTTGACAGGTGAATTCTACCAAGCATTTTGAAAAGAATTAACACCAATCCTGTTTAAACTCATCCAAGAAATTGAAGAGGAGGGAAAATTACCCAACACATTTTATGAAACCAACATCATCCTAATTCCAAAGCCAAATGAAGACACTACAAGAAAAGAAAATTACAGAAAAATTATTCTAATAAACACAGATGCTAAAAAATTCTCAACAAATGCTTGCAAATTCAGTCCAACAGCATATCAAAAGCTTGTACATCACAGCTCAGTGGGATTTATTCCTGGTATGCAAGGCTGGTTCAACATAAGATATCAATCTACATAATACAACACATTAACAAATTGAAGGAAAAAAATTACACAATCATTTCAAACGATGCAGAAATGGCATTTGACAAAATCCAGCATCCTTTCTTGATAAAAATAATTCAAAGATGGGAATAGAAGGAAAATTGCTAAATATGGTAAAAAGCAGATATGAAAAACCCACAGCCAACATTGTATTCAATGGGGAATTGTTGAAAGCTTTCCCTCTAAGATTGGGAACAAGACAAGAATGGCCACTGTCACTGTTGTTATTCAACATGGTACTAGAAGTTCTAGTTAGAGGAATTAGAAAAGAAAAAGTTAAAGGCATTCAAGTAGGAAAGAAAGAAAAACTCTCACTATTTGTGGATGACATGATCCTATATTTAGAAAATTCTGAAATGTCTATGACAAAGCTACTTAAGCTAATAAATGAGTTCATCAAAATGGCAGGATAATGGTAAACATGCAAAAATAGTAATGTTTTTATATACTAGTATTAAACAATCTCAGGAGGAAATCCGGGGGAAAATTCCATTTATAATAACAACAAAAATACTCAAAAACATAGGAATCAATTAAACCAAAGAAGTACAGGATCAATATGGAGAAAACTGAAAATAAATTTTTTAAAAGATATCAATGAATGCTTTAACAAATGGAAAGACATTCTGTGCAAATGGATTGTAGGACTACATATTATGAAGATGTCAGTTCTACCTAAAGAGATTGATAGATTCAATGCAATACCAATCAAAATTCCGACAGCCTACTCTACTCTACAGAAATAGAAAAGGCAATTACCAAATTCATTTTGATGGGAAAGTTCACCCAAATAGCCAAAAACATTCTATAAAGAAAGAATGACATGGTAGGAATTTCACTACTGACCTTGAAACATTACAAAACTACAGTGGTCAAAACAACATGGTACTGGCATAAAGACAGATACATGTTCAGGGGAATAGAATTGAGAGTCTAGAAATAAACCCTCATCTCTATGGCCAACTGATATTTGACAAACCTACAAAGTCCATGTTAACAGGACAAAGCAGTCTCTTCAAAAATGGTGTTGGGAGAACTGGACATCCATAACCAAAAGAATGAAAGAGAACCCCTTCCTCATTCCCTATACAATAATCAACTGAAAATGGATCAAAGACCTAAATTTAAAAGCCCAAGACCATAAAACTACTAGAAGAAACTGTAGGGAAATATTTAAAGACATTTTGGTTGGTGGTGGTTTCTTAGACCTTATACCTAAAGCAAGTGCAACAATATTTTGGAGGGGATGTGGATAAGTAGGAAAATTTATTCACTGTTGGTGGGAATGTTGAATGGTACAAGCACTGTGGAGGCCTGTTTGGCAAATCCGAAAGAATTTGAATATAGATTTGCCACATGACCCTGCAATACTATTACTGGATATTTACCCAGAAGAAATGAGATCAGTGATATGAACAGACATCTGCACAAAAATGTTCATACCAACATTATTTATGATCACCAAAAGTTGGAAAAAACCGAGTTGTCCATCAACCAATGAATGGATTAACAAACTGTGGTGTACTAATGCTATACACTGTGGTGAATGATGGAATATTATGCACCTGTAGGAAGAAATGAGGTCATAAAGCATATGACAACATGGATGAACCTGGAGGACTTTATGTTGAGTGAAGCAAGCCAGACACAAGAGGACAAATACTGTATGCTTGTGCTAATATGAACTAAATAGATTGTGAAGCATATCATATGATTCCAATTATATAAAATGTAAATGTAAATAAATTTATAAAGATAAAATTAGATTAGTGGTCATGTAGGACTAGTAAAGGAATGCCAACAGATGTGGAGCTTTTCTTTTGAAGTAATGAAATTGCTGTAAATCCTTTTATAATGATGAATGCACAACATTGTGATTATGCTAAAAGCCACTGATTATACACTTTGTATATATTATATGATATGTGACTATATCTCAGTAAAACAGATGAGTAAATAAATAATTCTGCATGAATAGCCAGAAATAAATATTTGTTTAATATTATTATTGAAATGATGAAAATGCTCTAATAATGATTGAAGTGATAAATGCACAACTATGAGATTATACCAAATACTATTGACTGTATACTTTGGATGAATTGTATGCTTTTTAATATGTACCAATAAAATTGATTTATTTAAAAAAAGAGTATCCAGTGAACAAGTGAATGCCAACAAAGTAGACAATGCAGATGAAATGGAAAAATTCCTAGGAATGTACAAACTACACTGACCCTTAAAGAAATAAGAGACCTAAACACACGAATCACAAGTAAAGAGATTGAAACCATCATCAAAGAACTCCACAAAATGAAAAGCCCAGGACCAGATGGTTTCACAGGTGAGTTCTACCAAACATTCAGTGAAGATTTAATACCAATCTTACTCAAGCTCTTCCAAAAAATTGAAAGAAGTAACACTACGGAACTCATTCTATTAAGCAATATCACCTTAATACCAAAACCAGATAATGATATTACAAAAAGAAAATTACATTTCCCTAGTGAATATGGATGCAAAAATTCTCAGCAAAACACCTGCTAACTGAATACAATAACACATTAAAAGAATTACTCTTCATGGTCAAGTAGGTTTTATATTAGGCATGCAAGAGTGGTACAAAGCAAGAAAATTAATCCCTTTAATACACCACATAAATAAATCAAATAAGTAAAATCACATGATCTTTTGGATTGATGTAGAAAAGACATTTGACAAGGGAAAGCATTCTTTCTTGATAAAAATACAACAAAAGATAGGAATTGAAGGAAACTTTCTCAACATGATAAAGGCTAATATAAAAAACCCAAAGCTAATATTGTACTAAATGATGAAATAGTGAAAACTTTCCCATTGAGATCAGGAACAAGACTACGATGCTTTGGCAGTACTGTTGTTCAATATAGTGCTAGATGTTTTAGCTAGAGCAAACAGGTAAGAAAAAGAAATAAAAGTGAACTGTGGTCTATGGTTGGTGTCAAGGCTCCAGGATGTGTAAGCTCATTGAGGGTGGTGGGCCACACTTGTGGGAGATGTTTGTGTGGGATGTGGTGGGAGGTGTGGGAGGTGGGCAACATGGGAATCCCAGTGGGTTCCGTGTAATATTTTGGATAATCTAAGCACCTCTTAAAATACATGTATATATATATATAAATAACATTTTTGTAAGCAAATATACATATATGCATATATATTTATATATCATTTTGCAAATGTTTGTATGTAATGTGAGAATTTTGATTTTTACCCACAATAAAAATAAAAAAAAAATAAAAAAATAAAAAAGTCATCCAAACTGGAAAGGGAGAAGTAAAATTTTCACTACTTGCAGATGATATGATATTACACCTAGAAAGTCCTGAAAAATCTACAACAAAGGTTCTAGACCTAATACAATATTTCAGTAGAGTGGTAGAATACAAGATCAATATGCAAAAATCAGAAGTGTTTCTATACACTAATAACGCACAAACTTAGCAGGAATTCAGGAAAATATTTCCATTAAAATAGCATCTAAAAGAATCAAATATTTAGGAATAAGCTCAACCAAGAATGTAGAGCGCTTGTACTCAGAAAAATACAATACAGTGTAAAAGAAATAAAAAAGACCAAAATAATTGAAAGAATGTTCCATGCTTATGGATTGGAAGACAAATCATTATTAAGATATCAATTCTATCCAAATTGATAACAGATTCAATGCACTCCTGATAAAACTTCCATCAGTATTTGTAAACAAATAGAAAACACAATTATCAAATTTATTTGGAAGGGTAAGTAGCCTCAAATAGCCAGAAACATCTTAACAATTAAATGTGAAGTTGGAGAAATTTCACTTTGGACTTTAAATCATAGTACCCAGCTACAGTGGGAAAAAAAAAAAAAAAAAAAAAAAAAGCAGCATGTTCCTGGTGTGAAGACAGACACACAGACCAAGAAGCAAGCACATTTATGGTCAAGTGATTTTTGACAAGGCTGTTAAAGTCACCCAGTAGGGGCAGAATAATCTATTCAACAAATGGTGCTGGGAGAACTGGACAGCCATAGCCAAAAGAAAGAAAGAGGGCCCCTATCTTAAACTTTATACAAAAATTAACTCAAAATGGATCAAATACCTAAATATAAGAGTTAGAACCATAAAGCCCCTACAAGAAAATGTAGGAAAACATTTTCAAGACCTGGTGATATGAGGTGGATTCTCTAACCTTACACTGAAATCATGAACAGTGAAAGAAAATGGGATAGGACCTCCTCAAACTTAAATACACTTTTTCAATTCAAAGGACTTTGCCAAGAAGGTAAAAAGGCAGCCCACTCAATGGGAAAAAAAATATTTGGAAACCACATATCCAATAAGGGTTTGATTTCCATTCTATTTAAAGAGATCATATAACTCAACAACAATAGAGTAAGCAATCCAATATAAGAAACGGGTAACAGACTTAAATAGACATATCTCCAAAGAGGAAATACAAATGGTCAATAAAGCACAAGAAAAAATGTTCAATATCACTAGTTATTATGGAAAAACAAAATGACAATGAGATATCATCTCACACAGCTTAGAATGGCCAATATTAAAAAGCAAATAACGTGCTGGAGAGGATGGGAAGAAAAAGGAACACTCCTTCATTGTTGGTGGGATTGTAAAATGGTGCAGCCTCTGTGGAAGACAGTTTGACAGTTCCTCAGGAAGCTAAATATATATTTGCCATATGATCCAACAATTCCTCTTCTAGGGTTATATTCAGAAGAATAGAAAACTGTGATGCAAACAGACATTAGCACAACAATGTTAATAGCTGCCAAAAAATGGAAGCAACCCATGTGTCCATCAACCAATGAATGGAGAAACAAAACATGGTATATAGATATGATGGTATTCAATGCTGCTTTAAGAAAAAATGAAATTGGGACACATACAATAACATGGATGAACTTCAAGACATTATTTTAAGTGAAATAAGCCAGAGACAAAAGGACAAATATTGCATGGTCTTATTAATATGAATTAAATATGAAGAATAAATGCTTAAAGTTAAAACCTAGAGTAAAGGTTATTAGGAGATAAGAGGAGGGGTGAGAAGGTGTAGTGATGCTTAATGTATGTGGAAGTTTTAATTAACTTGCATGTAAATGTGTAGAAATGGATTTGATGGTAAAATATAGTGAGTAGTACTAATGCAGCTGGTCTATAAATGGGATCGAGGCAGAAAAGGGTGGTCTCAGGATATAAATGTGAATTGAAAGAAAGTTCTAGAATAACCTAGGGACTGAATAACATACTGAACCCAGAGGTGGATGAGAATTGTGGTTAATAGTACAAATATGAAATGTTCTTCCATGAAATACAGCAAATGTACATCACTATTGCAAAGTGATTAGAATGTGGAGAAGCACAAGAAAAATACAATTAATGTAACTTATGGACTATTGTTAACAGCAATACTGTACTATTCTATCAATGCAAAGATATATTGTGTTCATAATGGAGGGGAATGGGAAAAATATGCTAAAAGAATACTCTAGACCACAGTTAGTGGTAATAGTCTCATGCCATTATCTCATAATTTTGTAACAAATGTTCCACAACAATATAGTGTGTTGATGGCTGGTTGTTGTATGGGAATTCCACACATGTTCATGATTGTTTTGAAATTTCACAACTCTCTAATAAAAATATATTTTAGAACAAGAAGTAAAATTATCTCTATTCTGAGATGACATGATCTTTCATGCAGAAAACTCCAATATCAGCCCTACAAACACATCTCTATTTACACTCATGCACACACACCCCCTAACTCTTAGAGCTAATAAATAAATGCAGTAAAATTTTAGGGTAAAAGATTAATATGGAGGTGATGGGGCCAAGATGGCATTAGTGTAGGAGGGCACACACTGCAAGCTCCCAAAGCAAGGTGGATTGTGGACAGGGTCCTGCCCAGGGGTCTGTGCTGTGCACGCGTGGAATGAGAAGCTTGGGACATCTATCTGTACGGATCAACGGCGTGGATGGAATGGGTGAAATTCGTGAGGTTTAAGCCTGCTGGTGGTGGTTGTCACAGATGGCTGAGCCCCACGGTTAGGGAAAAAAATAAATAAATAAAACAGCTGGTAGGAGCTGCGAGCAGGGATTGGCAACCGGGAGTCAGGGCCTACTGTGAGGGGGCACTTTCTGAGGGGGGGCTCTGGTAAAGGGGTGAGAGAGTTTTATTTTCTGGGGATTTGGCTGCCTGGAGCCCCTTGGACCTTGGGTGAACAGAACTGCCAGAGCAGTTCTAACATCAGAGCTACAGCTAACCTGGAGTGTCCAGGAAGTGGGACGTGCTTGATTAATTTCCACGGGGTCCCCTCTGTAAGGTGGTTGGTCTAGAGGAGGAATTATTTTGGGTCCTGTATTTCGCAAAAAAAAAAAAAAAAGTGAGGTCACTTCAATAAATGAAAAATAAATTCTTTTTAATTTAAATCAGGACCTGCATATAGAGCCCTGTGGGGAAATTGATTGATAAACACAAGTAGGCAGGAAGGATCCACTTGGACCCTAGGGGAATCATTAACCCCCCTTAGCTCTGTTTGACTGCTTGCCTGTGTGGATCTTTGGTTTCTCTCTGTTTCTTTCTGGTCTCTTGCTATTCTTTCCTCTTTCCTCCCCCCTTCCTTTTTCTTTCTATTTTTTTTTTTAATTAGGTGCTGCCAGCTTGCTGGGCTTCTTTTACAGTAATTTCCCGCTCGTTGTATATATTGATTCTGTATTACAAACTATCGCTTATCCTTCCTGCATGTTTTCTGTTGTGGCTCTTAGATACAACATTTTTTCATATGCCCACAACTTAAGGGTGTCAATTTCTATTCCATCTATTTTGTTTTCTTCTTTTTTTAAATTAGTATTAACTCTTTCCTTTCAGCCCTTTCTTCAATATTTCTCTCCCTCCTCATAATTCTAGTCTTCTAAATCACTATATGTATATTCCTTTATTTGTTTTCCCATTCCATTGTAGGAAATCCACTTTTTTTCCTATTACTCTACACTGCCTACACGAGTTAAATATTCATCTCATTAAGTCTCATTTGTTCCCTTTCTAACTTTTATCAATAATAACATTATCCTTCTGCCATCCTTACATCTTTTGATTCCTCTGACCCTAATCTTTTGCCTTCAAGGGAACATAAAAAGAAACAAGGAAATAAAATAAGAAGAAAAAGTGCCAAAGAGAAAACATAGCACACAGGCAGAACCACCAGCTAAATAAAACTCTAGAGCATAAAGAAAAGCTAATCAAACTGAACAAACACATCAAGATAATATGATGACCAGAGGGCAACAAAAAAATACAAATCACTCTGAGAAACAGGAAAACATGGACCAGTCCAATGAACAAATTAAAAACAAGGAAATGATGCAGAAAATCAAAAAACTAATCAAAGCTATCCAAACAAATATCATGGACCAACTTAAAGAAGTGAAGGAAGAGATTAAGGATATAAAGAAGACACTGGGAGAACATACTGAAGAAATAGCAAACATGCTTAAAAAGATAATGGATATGATGGTGAATGATGGAACAATCCAAGAAATCAAAATGATGCTGGATTCACATAACAGCAGATTTGAACAGGCAGAGGAAAGAATTAGTGAAATAGAAGACAATACAGCTGAAATCAAAGAGATTGTAGAACAGATAGACAAAAAGATAGAAAAAATCCAGCATGGACTCAGGGAATTAACCGATAACACAAAATGCACAAACATACGCATTATGGGCATCCCAGAGGGAGAAGAGAAGGGAAAGGTTTACAGAAGGAGTGTTGAAGGAAATAATGGCTGAAAACTTCCAAACCCTATTGAGAGAGATGGATGTGCAGATCCAGGAAGCAGAGCACACACAAAACAGTATAAATCCCACCAGGCCGACTCCAAGACATATAGTTGTCAAAATGTCCAATGCTCAAGACAAAGAGACAATACTCAAGGCAACAAGAGAAAATAGAACCATCACATACAAGGGAAGCACAATAAAATTAACTGCTGATTTCTCAGCTGAAACTATTCAGGCAAGAAGAGAGTGGTATGACATAGTCAAAATACTAAAAGAAAAAAACTGCCAGCCATGAATTCTCTATCCAGCAAAATTGACATCCAAAAATGATGGAGAGTTCAAAATATTCACAAATAAACAGAAATTAAGAGAGTATGTCAAGAAGAAACCAGCACTTCAAGAAATACTAAAGGAATCTCTACAAGTTGAAAGGGAAAAACAAGGGGGAGAGAGTTGGGGGAGAGTTTAGAAACAACTGAAAAGACAAAAAGAGAAACAAAACAACATATCACATACATTAACCCAAAGAAAAAATGGCTGAAGTAAGAAATAGGTTACGAGTAATAACACTGAATGTTAATGGATTAAATTCACCAATCAAGAGACACAGATTGGGAGAATGGATAAGGAAATATGATCCATCCATTTGCTGTCTACAAGAAACACACCTTCAACCCAGGGATTCAAGGAGATTGAAAGTGAATGGCTGGAAAAATATTTTACAAGCTAACAATAGCCAAAAAAGGGCAGGAGTAGTTATTCTAATATCAGACAAAATAGACTTTAAATGCAAAACTATTGTAAGAGACAAAGATGGACACTACATATTAGTAAAAGGAGTAATCTCTCAAGAAGAGAGAACAATCATCAACATTTACGCACCTAATCGGGGTGCCTCAAAATACATGCAGCAAATTCTGGAAAATCTAAGAAGAGAAATAAATGCCTCTACAATTATAGCAGGGGACTTCAACACACCATTAACATCATTAGACAGAACATCTAGATGGAGCATCAATAAAGAAACAAAGGCACTCAACAATACATTAGAAGACCTGGACTTAATAGACATATACAGAACACTACACACAAATACAGCGGGATTTACATTCTTCTCGAGTACACATGGAACATACTCAAAAATCAACCACATGCTTGGCTACAGAACAACACTCAATGAATTCAGAAAGATTGAGATTATACAAAGTAATTTCTCTGACCACAAAGAAAAGAAATTGGAAATCACTAAGGGCCAGAAACAGGTTAGGCATAAGGATATGGAAGTTAAACAACACAGTCTAAGACAAACAGTGTGTCAAAGAGGAAATCTCAAAAGAAATCAGTAACTACCTTGAAACTAATGAAAACGACAACACAACATATCAAAACCTATGGGATGCAGCAAAAGCAGTCCTGTTAGGGAAGTTCATAGCCATAAATTCATATATAAAAAAAGAAGAAAGAGCTAAAATTGAAGACCTAATTGCACACTTGGAGGAACTGGAAAAACAACAACAAACTAAACCTAAAGGAAGTAGAAAGAAGGAAATAACAAAGATTAGAGCAGAACTAAATGAAATAGAGAATAAGAAAGCACTAGAAAAAATAAACAAAACCAAAAGCTGGTTCTTTGAGAATATCAATAATATTGACAAACCCTTAGCCAGAATAACAAAGAAAATGAGAGAACAGATGCAAATACATAAAATAAGGAATGAGCAAGGGGATATCACTATTGACCCCACAGAAATAAAGAGTATCATAAGAAGACACTTTGAAAAATTATATGCCAACAAGAATGATAATTTAGAGGAAATGGAGAAGTTTCTAGAAACTCACAAACAGCCTACATTGATGAAAAAAGAAATAGATGAACTCAACAGTTCAATTACAAGTAAAGAGATAGACTCAGTCATCCAAAACCTTTCAACTAAGAAGAGCCCAGGATCAGATGGCTTCACAGCTGAATTCTACCAAACATTCCGGAAAGAGCTAACACCAATTCTACTTAAGCTCTTCCAAAAAATAGAAGTAGAAGGAATATTGCCTAACTCATTCTATGATGCCAGCATTACCCTAATACCAAAACCAAATAAAGATACCACAAGAAAGGAAAATTACAGACCAATTTCTCTAATGAAACTAGATGCTAAAATCCTCAACAAAATACTTCCTAATCGCATTCAACAACATATCAAAAGGATTACACACCATGACCAAATGGGTTTCATCCCGTGTATGCAAGGATGGTTCAATATAAGAAAATCAATCAATGTAATACACCACATAAACAGATTGAAAGAAAAAAAAAAAAAACACATGATCATCTCTATAGATGCAGAAAAAGCATTCGACAAAATACAGCACTCTTTCCTCATAAAAACACTACAAAAGATAGGGATAGATGGAAACTTTCTGTATATGATAAAGGGTATATATGAAAAACCCAAAGCTAACATCATTTTAAACAGTGAAATCCTAAAAGCCTTCCCTCTGAGGTCAGGAACTAGACAGGGATGTCCACTATCACCGCTCCCATTTAACATTGTCTTAGAAGTACTTGCGTGAGCACTGAGAAAAGAAAAAGATATAAAAGTCATCCAGATAGGAAAAGAAGAATTAAAAATTTCATTATTTGCAGATGATATGATCCTATACATAGAAAGCCCTGAAAAATCTACAACAAGGTTTCAAGAATTTATAAAGGAGTTCAGTAATGTTGCAGGCTATAAGATCAATGCTCAAAAATCAGTAGCATTTCCATACAACAATAACAAGCAAACTAAGGAGGAAATCAGGGGAAAAATACCATTTACAATAGTAACTAAAAGAATCAAATACCTAGGAATAAATTTAACTAGAGACGTAAAGGACTTATATACAGAAAACTACAGAACTCTGCTAAAGGAAATCAAAGAAGACTTAAATAAATGTAAAAATATTCCCTGTTCATGGATAGGAAGACTAAACATCATCAAGATTTCTATACTACCCAAACTAATCTACAGATTTAATGCAATCCCAATAAAAATCAACACTGTATTTTTTAAGGAACTGGAAAACTAACCACAAAATATATTTGGAGAGGCAAGAGGCCTCGAATTACCAAAGACATATTGAAAAAAAAAATGAAGTTCGAGGTATCACACTACCTGACTTTAAAACATACTACAAAACTACAGTGATCAAAACTGCATGGTATTGGCACAAGGATAGAACAACTGACCAATGGAACCGAACTGAGAGTTCTGATATAGATTCTCATATATACAGTCATCTGATATTTGACAAGGCCACCAAGTTCACTCGGTTGGGAGATAATGGCCTCTTTAACAAGTGGTGCTGGGAGAACTGGATATCCATATTCAAAGAATGAGAGTAGAATACCATCTCACACCTTATACAAAAATCAACTCAAGATGGATCAAAGATTTAAATATAAAAGCGAAAACCATAAAGACCTTGAAAGATAATGTAGGGAAGCATCTACAGGACCTTGTAATAGGAAATGGTTTCATGAACTTCACAGCCAAAGCACGAGCAGCTAGAGAAAAAATAGATAAATGGGATCTCATCAAAATTAAAAACTTCTGCACGTCAAAGGATGTTATTAAGAAAATAAAAAGGCATCCTACCCAATGGGAGAAAATATTTGGCAAGCATATATCTGATAGGAGCCTAATATTCTTCATATATAAAGATAACCTACACCTTGAAAATAAAAAGACAAACAGCCCATTTAAAAAATGGGCAAGTGACCTGAAAAGACACTTCTCCAAGGAAGAAATACAAATGGCTAAAAAGCACATGAAAAAATGCTCAACATCACTTGCTATCAGGGAAATGCAAATCAAAACTACAATGAGATACCATCTTACACCCATCAGAATGGCAGCTATTAAAAAAACAGCAGACACTAAATGTAGGAGAGGATGTGGAGGAATAGGAACCCTCATCCACTGCAGGTGGGACTGTGGTATGGTCCAGCCACTGTGGAGGACAGCTTGGCAGTTCCTCAGAAAACTAACAATAGATCTTCTGTATGATCCAGCAATTCCACTGCTGGGTATATATGCAGAAGAACTGAAAGCAAAGACACAAACAGATATATGCACACCAATGTTCACAGCGGCATTGTTCACCATTGCCAAAAGTTTGAATCAGCCCTGGTGCCCATCTACAAATGAATGGGTAAGCAAAATATGGTACATACATACAATGGAGTATTACTCAGCTGTAAGAAGGAATAAAGTGCTAACACATGGAATAACGTGGATGAATCTTGAAGATATTATGTTGAGTGAAGCAAGCCACGCACTGAAGGATGAACAGTTTATGACCTCACTGATTTGAACTGAGGAAAGTGAGCAGTCTCTGAGAACCATTGTCTGAAAGATAGGTTAACAAGGGAGAGAAAGAGAAGAACAGGCTTTGAGCCATCACCCATATGGACATAATCTATGGTAAAGGGATAGAGTATATTTGCATATTGAAGGATAGGATAGATGGGTAGTGATATTACTGGTTTTGGTGGTGCAGCGTTGACAGGTGGGTAGATTAGGAAGGGCAGGTTCAAATACCCTGGGCATGTAACTATGAATCTTGACATTCCATGAGTCAAGACAGGGGAGTGTCATATGCCCCGGGGAGGGGTAGGAAGGAAGGAACAGTTAAGTTCTAATGTGGTATTTAGTGGTAATGGGAAAGGTTTTTCTTTACCTTACAATAATAGACATAGGACATAGTAAATATCATCAAAACTTATTAAACTGTATCATCTAAATTGTAAACTATACCGTAAATCGTTGACAATGTTTAGTTGCTATATCTGTATAACAGTTATAACAATGCTAACACCCCCCCCCAAAAAAAAGGGTTTTAATATGGGGTGGAGAAGTGGGGGTGGTTTGGTATCTGGGAGTTCTGGTATTCTGTGTGTTTCTTTGCTGTGACCTAAAACTTCTTTGAAAATTAAATGAAAATTTGGGAGACACTGGAGATTGAGAGGGGGAAGGTGTCACGGCATACCGGACATCCGATAACACAGTGATAAAAGGAAAAAAGGAATAATTTTTTTAAAGGCATTTCTTTTGCTTTTTTTTCCCATATTTTTGAATGTCCCAATCCGCTAATTATATTTTGTTTTGTTTTGTTTTTTGTTTGTTTGTTTGTTTGTTTTTTCCCGAGTTTCCTTATGCTTGTCTCTTGCATGTAAGCTTATCATTGTTGTTTCTTTTTCCTATTAAGTGTATTTGATTATTTTATGGACTACACGTTCATGGAAGATTTAGATTACAGAATGGTTACAATGGATGCTGCTAGGGATTATTGGTGAGGGGTGTCTCAGAGGGGGATTCATGGGAGTAAGTTCATCTGAATATACATGAAAGATATATAAAATTGTTCAAATGATCAAAGGATGGGGCATGGTCATGGTAGGTGGACAATCACTCAATAAATGAGGGAATCTGAATTCCTAGCCTGGAGAGCCCTGCTACATTCTCGAAGGGAGCAGCAACAGTCCTCTGAGTGCAGGGGCAGTGTCTGTCAAAAGAGGATGGCCCACTGATGAATTCCTGTTATTGATGACTACCCTTATGAGTCTTTGCTCTTGTAACTGAAACTTAGCTTACTGTTATGGGGTGCCTAAGGGTTGCCACCTGAGAGCCTCCTTGTTGCTCAAATGTGTCCTCTCTCAAAGCCAAACTAAGCCTATGAATTCATTACTTTCCCCCCAACGTGGGACATGACTCCCGGGTATGAGCCTCCCTGGCAACGAGGGATTAATACCAAGTGCCAACTGGGAATATAACTGGAAAAAGACCTTGAATAAAAGGGGGAAAATATAAAGACAAATGAGTTCAAGTGGCTAAGAGACTTCAAAGAGAGTCGGGAGGTCTGCCCAGAGGTAACGCTTATGCCCACCTCAGTAGGATCTCATAGAACGTCAAAGTGCCTATCACCCCACACAGAGGGGCTCCTGAGGGCTCTGGAGACACCCAGGGCCTATATAAGGGGGGATAGCTCCAGAGACTGATGCCTCATCAGTGGGCTCTATTTTGGAATCTGTGCTCCTGGGAGTGACAGAATTGGACTCAAATAAGTCCTCCCTGCACATGGTTCATCAGTCCCTTCTATTCAAACCTATATGTGATGCTGGAGTTTTTAGGGATACTTCCAGAGACTGGAGCCTCTGGCCTACCTATGTGCTAGGTGTGTGTGGAATCTCGGTGGAGCTGCAACTCCTACCCTACAACTCAATGGACTCATCCAAGTCACCTGTCAAGGAGACAACGATGGGCAACGGCCATCCCAGGGAATGGAGAGGGCCTGCATCTGAAGGCAGGATCATCCCACCCACCATATCCATGGGATATAAGCCCTCTCTCACTTGGAGGTAGAGTGGACATCACCATCCCAGTCCCCTCAGGATTGGGGGAAGAACTATGGACTAGAGTGGACTTAATGGTATTCTGCTGTACACATATGGTGATTCTAGCAATGGAAGAAATTAAACAGTGAGGTGGATCCGGTGGCCATTGGACACTTTCGGGGCAGGGAGGGGATGTGCAGTTGAAATACAGGGGCTTTTTTGGGATTTGGAGGTTGTCCTGAGTGCCGTTGTGGCAACGGATGTAGGCCATTTTAAATCAGCACATACCATTCAGAACTGTGTGGGAGAGTGTGGGTCTATGATGTTAACTGTGGTCTATGGTTGATGGCAAGGTCCCAGGATGTGTAGGTCCATTGAGAGTGATGGGCCACACTTGTGGGAGATGTTTGTGTGGGATATGGTGGGAGGTGTGGGAGGTGGGGAACATGGGAATCCCTGTTGTTTCCGTGTAATATTTAGGTAATCTAAGCACCTTTTAAATATATATATAGAACATTTTTGTAAGCAAATGCACATATATGCATATATATATATATATATATATATATATAATTTTACAAATATTGGTATGTATTGTGAAAATTTTGATTTTTACCCACAATAAAAAATAAATAAATTTTAAAAAAAAGAAGCATAAAATAAATAAATAAATAAATATTTGATTTTCAGATTATAAATTAAAAAAAAAAAGATTAATATGCATAACTCAGTTGTTATTTAGGCAAACAAATTGTGAGAATCCATAAAGAAAATTAAGAAAAAAATTAATTTTCAGAGGCATAAAAATAATAAAATTGCTATGAATAAATTTAACCAAGGTATGCAAGATTTGTATAATATCTATAAAATATTGCTGAAAGAAATTAAAGAGGATCTAAATAAACATAAAGACATCACATTTAATGGAATGGCAGATTTAATATGGTTAAGGTGGCATTTATACCCACAAAACATTTAGAGATACTTTGAATACTTATTAAAATCTCCTAGCCCATTTAAAAAAATTAATATAATAGTAAACAAAATCAAAGTAACAAACAAGGAAATTCTTCACATCTCAATGAAAATGCTCTAATAATGATGGATGTGATGAATTAGCAACTATGTGATTATACCAAATAACACTCATTGTACACTTCAGATGAATTTATGCTTTATTAATATGTATCAATAAAGTTGATTTGTTCTAAAAAAAATGTAAGAACTTACTCTGGAAATCATGGAATTATAAAGAGACCTTAATATATAAAATTATATTGAAAAAGAACCAAACTAGAAGACATCTAATTCTATATCTCAAAACATAATACAAATCTACATTTATTAAAATTGTGTTTCATTGGCATAAAGGTAAACATCTAAAATAATAGAATAGAATTATTACTTCAGAAATAAACATATACAGATATATCATCAATTTATTTTCAAAATACATGACAACAAGTTCTTGCACTCAGGAAAGAACAGTATCTTCATCATGTGGTGTAACAATTGGATATGATCATGCACAGCATGAAGTTTGATCTTTACCTTAAAATATTTATAAATAATTAAGTCATTTAGAGATGAAAACATAAGAGCAAAATTATACCACTCTTACAAGTAAATATAAGGGTAATTCTTCATTACTTTTCATGTGGCAATTGATGCTTAGTTATGACATTAAAATCACTAGAAATAAAAATAGAAAAATTGTTTTTCACAAAAATTAAAAAATTTTAATCAAAGGAAACCCTATCAAGATAGTGAAAAGATAACCTACATAAAGGGAAAAAAATACTTTACAATCATATATCTGAAAAGGGCCTAATATCCCAGAATGTATATATTTTTTTAAATCCCTCACCCTTTAACATAAAGACAATCTTATTAAAAATGTACAAAGCATTTGAACAGACATTTTTTCAAGGAATATATGCAATTGGATAACAAACACATGACATAATGCACAACATCTTTAGTTATTAGGGTTATGGAAATCAACACCAAAATGTGACATCACTTTAAACCTGCTGGGATGGTTATACTTTTTTGGAAATCTAAAATAACTGTTGATGAGAATGTGGAGATATTGTAATCCTTATACCAACCTGGTAGGTATGCACAATGGTACAACCACTTGAAAATAATTATGCAGATCCTCAATAAAACATACACAGAATTTGCTGATGATCTAGCAGATCTCTTCCTTGATATATACTCCCCAAAATTGAAGTAAAATATTCAAGTAATTGTGTAATAATGTTCATATTAGCATTATTTACAATAACAGGTAGAAATAAGCCAAACTTCTATCACCTAATAAATGGGTAACCAAAATGTGTAATATCCATACATTAGAATTTTGTTCAGTCATAAAATGGAATTAAGTAATGGTATAACCTATACCATGGAAAGGACTTGAAAACATGTTAAGTGTTTTTAAAACTTAGGCCAGATAAAAAAGGTTACATTTTTAAAAGATTCCATTTATATACAATATCCAAAAGAGGGAAATCAATAGAGACAGAAGGATAATTAATGGTTGGCAGGGATTGAGGGGGTGTGGGGAATATGGAATAACTCCTTTTGCATGAGGTTTCCTTTGGAGTTGATAAAATTTTCTGAAATTAGATAAATCATATGTTGCCTAAGAGTTACCTCATGAGGGCCTACTTGTTTCTTTAATGTGACATCTCTCTAAGCTAAACTCAGTATAAACACACTACCTTTGTCCAACATGGAACATGACTCCTGGGGATGAGCCTCCCTGGCACCAAGGGATGATTATCAAGCAACAACTAGCAATAAACCTAGAAAAAGACCTTGACAAAAGGGGGAAATGGTAAATGCAAATGAGATTTTATGCCTAAGAGTTTTCAAAATGAGTCAGGAGGTCATTCCAGAGGTTCTACTTATGCACATCTCAGCAGGTCCTCACAGCCAGAGTAAATAGTGGCTGAAATAGTGGGACTCCTGAGGACTGTAGAGACATCCAGACACTATAGGTAGGGCAAAGAGCTCAGGAGTTTGGCATCCTGAGAGAGGTCCTTACTTTAGAATTTATGCTCCCCATTTGACAAAGCTGGACTCATCTGTGGTTTCCCTACACATGGCTCTTCTGCCCCTTCTATTTGAAGATATAGACAGTATTATATTTGATATGTGCACGTCCAAGACACTTAAATCTTTGGTCTGTCCACATGGCAGTTGGGCCCTGAATCTCAGCAGAGTTACAAAACCTACTCTCAGTTCATTGGACTCACCCAGGACAACTAACAATGTGATGATGAAGGACAACACCCATCCCAAGGAACAGAGAGAGTCTGCAACTCCAAGCAAGACAGTTCCATCCATCTGTCCCAAGGGATCTCTTCCAATTAGAGACAGAGAAGGCATCACAATCCCCAAATCCTCAAGATTGGGGAATGAACAATGGACTAAAATGGACTTACTACTATTTTACTATAAACTTATTGTTATTCCTGGAATGGAAGAACTTTTAACATTGATGTGGAGTCAGTGGCCACCAGAGGTTCTGTGGGGAGGGACAGAGAGGAATAGGTGTACAGAGGCATTTCTGGGACATTGGAATTGTCCTGTATGACATTGCAATGACAGATACAGGCCATTATATATTTTGTTATATCTTACAAAATTGTGCATGACAGAGTGTAAAGTATACTAAAAACTATAATCCAAGGTTATTGACAATGCTTCAATATGTGTCCACAAATTGTAACAAATGTACCACATTAATGAAGGATGTTATTAACATGGGATAGTGTGTTAAGGGGAGTGAGTGGAACATATGGGAATCCCCTATATTTTTACATAACATCTATATAATCTAAAGTTTCTTTAAAAGAAAAATTAAGAGGCTGGAAGCTGTACAATCTAACAAAATGGCAAAAATCTCACCAAAGACAATCTGGAATTTCCATGTCCATTTTGGGAAATGTCCAATTAGACAAAATTACTCATCACCCTAGAAAAGGAGGTCCAAAACTAAATAGCTAAACGGAATGCTTACTTTATTTGGCACTCAGAATTTACTAAGAAATGCAAAAAAAAAGTTTCATTAAAGGACTCTTTGCAAAAGACAAATGAGAAAGTGTAGAGGAATTCTGTTTTCTTTAGTACTATGTTTTTGTGTCTGACAAAAGGCTAAATAAGTTATAATTGAAGCTATAAGCTCTCTATTTGTGTCTCTCTGTATGTTTGATGTATGACATTTTCCTACCTCTGAATGCTATTACCAAAGTAACTTATGGAATTCCTTTAAAGAGCTCTATTCAAGTCAGCTTAAAGATAAATAAGCACTTATATGTAAATTAATACTCCTATACTTCCAGAAATTAAGGAAAACAAACTTCTAATATTTCCAGTGAAAACAAAGAATGCATAAATGCAAATTTCTAAAAAAAAAAACAACTAAATTTCACATAATTCAGGTAAACCCTAGGCAAATAGGATTGATTGAATATTAACTAAATAAAAATAGCTATGTCTTTGAAATTATCAATACTATATAGAATATAAGCATAGAAGTTTATTCTAGATTGGTGTGTTCTTCCAAAATCTATGCAGTCTTATAAGAAAATAATTTAACATTATCTCTACTATACCCTTAAGATTATGAAAAAATGTAAACTGAGTTTTGAAGGATGTTGATTTGAAGGCAGTTTACAAGATCTTTTGGATAACAAATATGTAAGGTATGCAGGATGTGTTTTGTTAAGAGAATGGAAAAGAGTTTTGTCTAAAAGGAAATGACATGTTTTTACAGAATGATAAAGAGGAATATGTAGGACAATCTGAACAGATAAAGTGTAGAAAGTTTTCAGAAAAGGGATTTTATCTGTAATGGTCATGGGTGGTTAAGATTTGATGGTTTATAAGAATTTTAAGAGTTTCCTTAGACAAAAATCTTCATGCAAAATTAGTATTTGATTTTCTTTCCTTTACAATGACAAAGTATCCATGGATTATTGGTCTACTTTTAATAAGAATTAATAAAAGATTTTTCTAAAATATCTGAGTAACTGCTTAGAAAGAAAGATTTTGTATCTTATCAGAAAAATCTCCTGTGCTTTATATCCTTTATATAAACATCATTTAATTGCTTCAGAAAATGTCTTCTCACTTTTGAAATAAAGTATGTTTTTTACCACCATGCTACTGCCTTTGTTTTTAAAATATTTCATTGTCACTTTCATTAAGTAAGGAACTAAATATTGTTTCACAGTTTTCCATGATCCTATTTATCAAAATGTTAAAACCTAACAACTTTTGACATTGTCTTTCCAAAAACTGAGCCATAAATAATATTTTCTTGATCTGAAACTCTCATTGGGATTCTCCAGAGGGTCCTTGTAAAATCACAAAGTATTTTTCTCTTTCACCTTGTAAAAAGAGAGGTGATAAGCCAGTTAGTTTTATTTGATGTTATCAGTTGCATAGGAAGTGTTATCAAATTAAAAAGTGATTTTGTAACTTTCTGTTGGCTAAATTATAGGATAAAATATTATTAATATAAACATTTCAGAAATTATAAAAAGTTCTTAGATACTGATCAATATCCTCAGTGTCCATGAGTTGTCCAAGTACTGGTAAGTCTGATATTAGACAGCAGTATTATTGGTCATAATTTCAGTGGTTCTTAAAATAATGTTTTGTGACCACTCATCTGATTGTTTACTTTTGTAAAACAGCAATAAGTTAACCATGGATATTTTAAGTTTTTTGTCATCTACTGAGAGTTTTTATTCTGATGCTTCCCTGAAAACACTTGTAATAGGCTACAGGCCAGTGTGGTTTATCTTCAACATAAAGGGCTGTCTCAGACACCTACGGGAAGGACTATGCCAAGTTCTCTGAGGCACCAGCTTCTAATGACATTCCTTAAATAACTGTGAGGGCGTACCACTGTACTGAATTAAGATCTCCAGAATTTTAATGAAAAAGCTGATAGGTTCTTGAGATTGATCACAGAATATCTAATGAAACACAGATTAATTACTTAGGTCTAAATGAACTGATAAAGAATGATGCTAGCTTTCTTTGGATTTTTGCTAATATCTTCTTGTTCTATTTTCTAGATACAAGTGATCCCTTACTGAATTAAGCTATCTATAATTCATAAAACATTCATCTTTATCTCCTTGCCTGACCCTTCCACAATTTGACTCCTACTGAATATTCTTAAATTGACAATACTATAATTATCTTCATAGATTCAATCAGGATCTATTTTCCTTGTTAACAAGAAATAATTGGAGTAAATGGTTATATAACCAAGTCTTAGGGTTGCTAATTCAAGAACACAGAGGAAATTCCATATCTATTGCATATTACAGCCTCCACCTTGATACACCTGTCTGTTCTTACCCAAATTATGTTAAAGACTCAGAAGAATCTGTCAAATTAATTATAGCCTCAGCAAATTTAACTCTGAGAAAGCCTAACATTTTTCCTCCAGAAAACTGACTCCTTATGTGATCCTACTACTTCACCTCTTAACCTTCACCTAAAATGCTGCAATGTCATTGACCCTGCTACTCTGCTACCTTTTATCAATGAGGGGATACCCCATGACTGTACACCGGTAACTCCAAAATTAATGACTCCATACATGTTCTTATGATCAACTCAGATGTCATTCTATTTGTTAATGCTTCTTATGCTAGAATTGTTAATGGTACATTCCAAATAGGCTATACCACATATTGATTGACTAAGGTAGCCATCCACAATTTTATTCCACAAAAAAGGATGAACTCTGTACTTTTACCCAGCCCTGCTTTCTATCAGAAGGAAATTCTGTTTACCTCTATAACAAGGGTTGTTTTTCCCATGAACCCTTTTGCCAGTCAGGTGAAAACCACAGATGTCTTCTCAGAAGGCAGCAGCAGATAGTTTTATGACAATCAACATCAGTATGTCTTTAAATTAAAATATTCAATTCAAGTTCACAGTCCCCCTGAAATCTTTCCCCTGGTTGACAACCCTGATTCATAGTGATTTGAGCATGCTATGGAATCAAAGAGGGTTCCTCACTTCTGCTGGTATGCCAGTTGAAAATTGCAGACCAGTAAATTTTCTCCTTTCTACCAATTTTTTCCCATTCCTGTTGCCATCATTAAGATACAGGCTTACACAAAAAGGACTGAGTCTGGATATTTTTTAAAATGCACTTGCATATTTTGTCATGCAAAAACAACCACTAGTAAAAAGCTATCATTATAAACTTAAATTAATACTGTCTAAATTAACTGAAGAACCTAGCCTTTCCTGGCCCAAAATTTTACCTTTGGCCCTCTGTTAATTCATAGCATTCCTTTTAGGAAACTCACATTCTCCCCATATATAATTGTTCCAAGCAGACCTATCTCTGGGAATAAATTGAGAACTGATCACTTATTGTCACACTATGACAGAACCCAATTTGCAAATCCTTAATGCATTATGCCAAAGATTATCTTCAACAAGTAAAGGACACCTTTCCTGTCCCACATGACAGACACTCCATTAATCATAATCTGTCACCAGGATAATGGGTCTGCTGGAAATGACTCAGACAAAAGACAGCCCTAGATCCTCATTAAAAGAAACCCTGCCAAGTACTCCTAATTTCTGGTAATGCAACTTAATTACAGGGTGTTGAGCCATGGGTCCACATTTCTTAACTGAAAAAAATTCCATCAGACTCCTGGACTAATTATGGAGACTTAAAAATCAAATGAGCCAGGATGGGAAGTAGAAAATGTCACAATGAAGACTACTTGTTTCCAAGATGAAAGATCAAGTTCTAACATAAAAAAGTCCTCACATAGATTCTACCTTACTAACACAATGCATAAAATATATTTCCCTATGCATTGTCCTTGCACTGGCCTGGAAAGACAATGTAACTCTCTGCTTCTCCAAGGATATTTCAAAGGAAGATAACCTTAGAAACTGCTGGAATTGTCACCACAAAGCCTGATCTATACACATTGCAAGGGACCTCACAGTTCTACTCCCAAAAAAGTTCTTATCAGAAATGCTTCAGTGTCTTTGGATCAGAAAGCACCATTTGTTGTAAGCAAATACACATATATGCATATATATTTATATATCATTTTACAAATGTTTGTATGTATTGTGAGAATTTTGATTTTTACCCATAATAAAAAAAAACAAATATGATTACTAAACCCAAGGCCTTCTTTACTTTGTTTTATGCTTTCTTGAATATGGAACCTTATAACCAAAAATTAAGAATTAACAACAGTTTATGATTAGTGAATCATTATATAGATGCTTTTTTCCTTATTTTATAAATATATTATAGAATAGCCCAAAGCGAATACCTGAAATTACTGAAACTGGCTAGGTCAACCTCACCCTTCTTTATGGTTGTTGCAAACAAGACTCGCCCTTGTGTATACTAAGTATTTGATGGTTATTCCAGTCTGACTTTACCTTTGCTTATGGTTATTTCAAAATGAGTCTCACCCTTGTGCATACTTACTATTGTGTTTATTCTAGACTAACCTTACATTTGTTTAGGTTATTTGAAAACTAGCTTGTATATATTTACTATTTTTATTTTAGCCACTCTACCTTCCTCTGTTTGAATCCATAAAAATCCTAAACTCCTCAAAATCAAGAAGGCAGGTTTGGGGCTGTTGCTAGACCAATGATCTCTTTGTTATCCTAGCAAATAAACTTTCTCACTTGGAACCACAGTATCTCAGGAATTGATCTTTAAATGTATTGGAAGGAAAGAACCTGCTTTTGCTCAATATCAACCACAATATAAATACAAATGGTTGAGAGACTTATAAAGATATCATAGAAGAATTTGGAAAACTTATTATAATAGGCCAAATGCCTCCACAAACTACAAGTTACCTTAGCAATGCATGTACACTTTCAGGTTTAAGGTACTGGATCTGCAAAAATTCACAACACAAATTTTGGTCAACTCTTCACTTGAACTCTAAATAACACAGAACATTCAATGCTGTGGCATTTTGATATAGTTATGAATTCCAAAAAGAGATATTGAATTATGCTTGTACAATGGTCTGTTACTCTGGGCATAATAAAGTTATAATTAGGGATATGACTGGGCCACATCAGTATGACATTGAGTCCCCACCCCTAGGTTTGCAGGGATTCAGAGATAAAACTACATGGCAGAAGGCCGATTGTGGATGGGGTCCTGCCCAGGGGTCTGTGCTGTGCACGCGTGGAGTGAGAAGCTTGGGACATATATCTGCGCGGATCAACGGTGTGGACAGAATGGTAGAGATTCGTGAGTTTTAAGGCTCCCAGTGGTGTTTGGCACAGACGGCTGAGCCCCGCAGTTAGGGAGGAAAAATAAAATAAAATAAAACGGCCATTTGGAGCTGCGAGCAGGGCAAAAAGTTTTATTTTCTGGGGATCTGGCTGCCTGGCGCCCCTTGGAACTTGTGTGAACAGAACAAACGATCTAATCAGCACCCGGTGAACCAGAGGGGGGATTCTGGTCGGGGAACAGAGCTGATTTCCCTAGCCACGTACGGATAAGATCCGGGCTGCTACGGAGCCAGAAAGAAGGGACACTTCCCAAAAGAGGGAGGGTTCTGTTCGAGGACAGGGAAGGGTACTTTTTATTTTTAGACATCGATCTGGCTGCCTGCACTGCCCCATAACTTTGGAGAGCAGATAAGCCGACCTGAAGCAGCATCAGGCTGAGAGCAGATGTGAATCTGCACTCAAACTGATTTACATAGCAGCCCGGTGATGCTCTAGCTCGGCTCCAGAAGGGGCGGAATCCGCCGTCTTTACCACTCCTCACTGACTAACAACAGAGCTACAGCTAACATGGGGAGTCCGGAAAGTGGGACGTGCTTGATTAATTTCCACGGGCCCAGCTACGGTCCTTTCCATAAGGGGGTTGGTCTAGAGGAGGAAGTATTTTGGGTCCTGCGTTTGGCTAAAAAAAATAAAAATTAAAAAAAAAAAGTGAGGTCACCTCAACAAATGAAAAATAAATTCTTTTTAATTTAGTTTCATAGCTAAAAGCTGCTTCAGAACCTACATATAGAACCCTGTGGGGAAATTGATTGATAAACACAAGTAGGCAGGAAGGATCCACGTGGACCCTAGGGGAATCATTGACCCCCCTTAGCTCTGTTTGACTGCTTGCCTGTGTGGATCTTTGGTTTCTCTCTGTTTCTTTCTGGTCTCTTGCTATTCTTTCCTCTTTCCTCCCCCCTTCCTTTTTCCTTCTATTTTTTTTTTTTTTTTTTTTTTAATTAGCTGCTGC
>JAKSZT010054353.1:0-20755 GCA_026826555.1 Tolypeutes matacus | reverse complement strand
ATCATCCAACGTATCCAAATAAATTCAGTATGTTGAAGATAGAATGGATTTCACAATTTTCCAAGAAATTTATATATGAAAGCAACTCATCCTGAAAGAAAAAAAAGCTAAACCAATATTCATATGCTAATTCTTTGCCTTATATTGCAGACAATAAGTTATTTATAAACAGAAGAAATACCTAAGAGGCAGATCAAAATGCCAAATAGTGCTGTCTGCCATGAAGATAATGCTCTGTTTATCCATCCCTCCACAGTCCATTACAGAAGCTACTGGGCACATGTAGCTATTGAGCTCTTGAAATTTGGCTAGTGCTACTGAGGGACTGAACTTTTAGTTTTATTTGATTTAAATTATCATCAAGATAAATTTAACAGCCACATGTGGCTACTGCTTACGGTACTGCACAGCACAGACCTAGAATCTTGGAGGATGCAATTAAAGCTAGTGAAATAGATTCAAGACAAAAATGGTAAAAGGACATTGAGCCAAAAATAGGAGGTGAGATTAATGAGAGCAAAGTTGATGCAATAAAATTTCACATGTTGTTTTGATACATCAAATGCATGAATGTAAAGAGAACTTATAAAAATATAGATGAATGTGTCCTTCTCACAGCTTATTGATTGGAGACGTCAATAGATTTCCCAAATTTTAAGACACAGTGAGGTCAACCCATTTCTCAAATACATTCCAGAGGAAATGACTGTGCATTTTCCTTGAAGTCCTGCGTTTTCTCTCTTCTTGGACAAATACACCCTCTATTTTGCAGTTAATAAGCCTAAGAAAGTCTATATTCCAGGAATTGCACCCTGATTACACAGATAATAAACCCAGTCAGGGCTTCAATCTGTGGGATACTCACTGTTCCTCTTGATTGGATTTACCAGAGAATTATAGAATTATAACCATCATATGAGGTTGGAAAATAAAAAGGTAAGGCCATTCTGAAGGGCAGGTGGAATGATTTATTCATTCCTTTATTCCTTCATAAATGCTGCTGACTGCATTATTGTGTAAGTAACTATTCTAGGTCTTGGAGATAAAGAAGGGAGCCAAAGACACTGGCTCACTGTACATAGAAGGCTGGACTTTCCTGAAATAAATCTGAAAATATCAATAAGTGTAAGGTGAATAAATATGAACCTTTCAATATGTATAACCATGTGACCAAAATAAAACAGGTTCTTAGGCCACAGAGTACTCCCTAGATTAAGTTGCGGGAGTTATTATCTATCCTAATGAAAATGTGAAGATGATTTTAGACTTGTTTTTGGTAACGAGAAATTAAGTAAAAATTCTGGTGTATAGCATAGTGTAGGATATAATTTTTTGCCATTTTATTCACAATCAAATTTAACATTTGAAAAAATTCCAGGGTTTTCTGGAATTTAGCATTTGCATTTTAATTTTCTCTGAATATGGTGTCATTTCTTGCATGAAATCGAATGTGAAAAAAATAAGTTCATTTAAATTTTAATCTATTAATGTTAGTATTCCCATGTATTCATTAAAATATATGTTTTAGGTTGAGGGTGTAGCTAAGTGATTGAACACCTGCTTCCCATGTACAAGGTCCTAGGTTCAATCCCCCATGCCTCCTAAAATATATATGTATTTATATTTCAAAGTAACTTGGATTTCTTTGAATAAAATATCATGCAGTTTTTGTGCTTGTGATTACACTTTTTTATTGCTGTGAATTCACATAAAAATGAACCATTTTAAAGTATACTTTTGTGGCATTTAGTGTATTCACAATGTTGGACATCAGCTGTATCTAAAGCTAGAACATTTTTGACATCCCCAAAGGAAATCTCATCCCCACATAGTCAATCCCCATTCACCACACCTACCAAATCCTGCCAATCAGTAATCTTCTGTGTAATTACCTATTCTTGATATTGCATATACATGGAATCATTTTAAAAATGTGAACTTTTAGGTCTGTCTTCTTTTGCTTAACATTTTAACATGTTTGTCTATTGTTGTAGCATGTACTGTTCCTGTACCTAATTGTGGCTGAATAGTTTTTTAAATCATTTCTTCAACACTACCATTTAATGAATTATTAGCCACTTATAAACATGTGAAACAGGATTTCAAATAAACAGGAATTCCATAAATCAGTGTTATGACTTCTCTATTACTATATTTATCTTATTATAAATTGAACAAAAATGGTAGCTAAGGTAATACTCACATGATTAATTTGTATAGTATATTGTATCTAAAAATAAAAGACTTGGTGACCCTTATCACAAATGGAAAAAATTATCAATGCATTCATTTTGTTTTGTTTTTGGGTTTCTGACATACATTGGCAATAGGCTACATATGTGCAGTTTTCAACTGAAGTTAGAAACAGGTTTAAAAAAAACAAAAACTCAAATAATTGTTTCTTTTTTTTTTTTTTTAAGATTTTATTTATTTATTCATTTATCCCCCCCTTGCTGCTTGTGCTCCCCGGGTCAGCTAACCACGCCGTGCGGGCGGGTTTGCCTTCACCAGGAGGCCCCGGAACCCAACCCCGGGCCTCCCATATGGTAAACGGGAGCCCTACTGATTGAGCCACAGCTGCTTCTCAATAATTGTTTCTTGAATTAACCTTTTGTTAAAATTCTGCTATTACCATTTGCTTTGAATATCCCCAATGATTATACAATTAGTCTTTCAGTTTAACAGACCTTGTTAAATTAGTATGTGTCAAATGTATTTTTAGTCTGTGGTATAAAGAAAGAATATTCTGCTGCTCCCAGCAGTGTGTATTGTATGATGATAGAGACAGGTGCATACAGAAAGCACTTGGCTCAATGTACTCATACTGGTAGAACAAGATGCTTGTAATGTCTCAGAGGAGGCCTCCTGTGCGCCCCGCGGCGCAACTCCCACTGAGGCCTGCAAGTGCTGGGGTGGGGACGCGGACTGTCCCACCGCGGCCCCTGGCGAGCTCCGGCACCAGGGGCTGGGCAGAGGGGGCGGGGCCGGGGGGCGGGAAGGCCCTGCACGCGGCGGCGGCGGAGCCGTGGGCGAGCATGGAGCGTGGAGGCTGCGCTGGCTCCAGGGCCGCCTGGGCCGCGGCGCGAGACTGAGCGTGGGCGTCCTGGAGGAGGAGGCAAGAAGGGGAAGCAGGTAAGGGGCCGCGGACCCACGAAGGGGAAGGCCCTGGGGCCCTGGTGGGAGTGGGGACCAGGCAGGGGTGGGTGTGGGCGGGTACCTGGACGGCGAGGGCGGGCGGGGAGCCCGGAGGAGCGGTGTGCAGGGGCCTTGAAGGACTGAGGCGGTGCCTGGGGGCAGCCGGGGGCGTAGGGACGCGGAGGGGAGGCTTAGCAGGTTCCGGGGCGCAGTCGGAGCGCTCGCGGCGTGGCTGCCAGGGGGTCGCAGGGCCAGGAGGGCGCCTGCGGGGACTCGGCTGCGGTCCGGGTGGGCCGAGCGCGGGCGGGGAGGGCCATGGGGCTCCGAGGTGGGGAAGCGGCCCGGGGCGGAGGGCGCCGGAGCGCGCGGCTCAGTCGGGAGCAGCGGGGGTCGCGCGCACGGGGAGGAGGACGCCAACCCGCGGGACGACACCCGGGTGGTCCCAGGCCCCCGCTCCGTCGTTCAGGCGCCGTGACTCGGTTCAGAAGCGCTTCCTCGGACGCAACGCTTTACTCGCCCCCGCACCGCTTCAATGGCCGTGAACTGCACCTCCAGGCCGCTGGGGCCTTTCTCCCGTGCGGCGAGCCGGCCGGCAGTCTCGGCGGGGACTCCGCGCTGCCCGGGACGTGGTCGTCTAGTTGAGGAGAGCTGGGGGGACAGATGGAACCGAGTTGGGGGCCAGAAAGTTTTCGAGGGTTGGTATTTTGGAGCCAATTGGGTGTAAGGTTGATTTAGAGACATGTACGGTTTTCTCAACTTCATCTTTTGGATACAAAGCAAAACCTGTGCTTGTCTTTAGGGACTGCTCACTCACTCGTTAGAGCTTTGCGTGATATCCGTGACGTTACATCTTGGCAGTTGGATTTAGGAGGTAGTTCAACAAGGCACTTTGGTTTATGTGGTTTTTAAAACGTGGCTTTAATTACAGGCCTAGAGTAATTGGTAAAGAACACGTTTTAAGGAGATGGGAAATAGAGATGTGCGTTGAGCGCTACCATTGCCATGGAAAACGAGTTTTAATCAAATGTTTATCCTTTTCAAAATAAATGCTTTATAATGTGGAGGAAAAAAGAGGTCAGATGAGGCAGGGCTCAATTCTGATAGGAAGGAAAAAAGAATGCTTTTCAGAGCTTGCAAAATTTAAGTTTTGGGGAAGCGGCTGTGGCTCAATCAGTAGGGCTCCCGTTTACCATATGGGAGGCCCCGGGTTCGGTTCCCGGGGCCTCCTGGTGAAGGCAAGCCCGCCCGCATGGCGTGGTTAGCTGACCCAGCGAGCACAAGCAGCAAGGGGGGGATATATGAATAAATAAATAAATAATTAAAAAAAAAATTAAGTTTTGAAGGATGGACATAGGGGCATAAATGCAGGGAGGGAATAAAAAGAAAAACGAAAAAAAGATTTCAACAGTGAAGCTATCTTGTCTTGATCTTTTCTTTATTGTTAGGTATTTTATTTGATTTAAACTCTGACTATTATAGTATTTTTTTAAAAAAGATATTCTATTTCTTCTTGTGTCAGTTTTGTAATTTGTGTATTTCTAGAAATATATCCAATCTACATTATTTAAGTTTTTGGTTTACAGTTGATCACAGTATCTTCTTGCAATCCATTTTTATTTCTCTAAAGTCAATAGTAATGTACCTACATTTTAGTTTTTGTTGTTTTCTTTTTTCTTTGTCAGTCTAGCTAAAGGTTTGACAATTTTATTGATGTTTTCATATACCCAGCTTTTGGTTTTTGTTAATTTTGTCTATTGTGCCTGGACATGTTACCTCTCAGATCAATGATCAGAGCACCCTATCCTCTTATCACACCCATGATGTATATATTGGTGCACTTGATGGTGTATCATAGCTGTGTTAGACTGTTTTTGCTTTTAATATTTCTTTTTTCTTTCTGCTCCTCATCCTGACTCAATTCAACTCTCTCGTCTTCAACTTCACTGGTTCTTTCTTGTGCCAGCTCTATCTGCTCTTGAAACCCTACTGATCATTTTTCATTTTAATTATTGTGGCCTTCAACTCCAGTAGTTCTGTTTGGTTCCTTTTAAAATTTCTGTCTCTTTAATTAGGCACTCATATTACTCATTCACTGTTTTCTTGTATTTCCTATATTCCCCTATTTCTTATATTGCTCATTTGTAGGTTTTTCTCTGGACTTCCCTTTTTTTAAAGATGATTTTTTAAAGGTTTTCTTTGGTATGTCCACATTCTCATCTTCATTGTGTTTTCTATTTTTTATTTTCTTTGGATGGGCCATCATTTCCTGTAAATTTGTTTTGTACTCTTGTTGCACACTGTACATTTTAATATTTTAAAATGTTAACTCTGGGATTTATTCCTTGAGATGTCTGTTTCTTTATTTTTATTTTTAAATTTTTAATTCAAAGTTTATTTAAAATTTAAAAGATAAAATTACATACAAAAGGCAGCTCAACAAGGTATGGAAGTATTACTCCTAAAAAGTTCTGTCCAGGCATTTTTATCATCTAATCCCAACAACACTCAATTGTTTCTCCACTGTTCAGAAAGATACACAGATGAACAGAGATTAAATTACATCATCAGGGTCTACATATTAATAAAAATAATGAAGAAGAGGGAAAAAATGTTTAATCATATTCATATCTCATAAACCAAATCTCATAATTTTTTAACCTTTGCATTAACATAGTACCTTGTTTGATTTTGCTGCAAAACCATTAAAATATTATTGTTAATTATAGTCTATAAATTACCTTAGTTATATTTTTCCCATGTGTCACCATTCTTAAAACAATGTAGTAGAACATTCCTGTATTTATATTATTAACCATAATCCCCATCTACTCCCAAAATCATTGTTTTACATTCCCAATATTATCCTCTGTCTGTCCTGAAAATTACATAATATTCTAGACTACTTCTTTCAGTTACAATCACATCCATAAATCAACAGGGTCTGTTACATTCATTATTATGTTACCATCAAGGCCAGCCATTATCATATATTTGCAGTCAACCTTATTAAATACTCAACATACATCCAGCTTATTCTCCTCCTGCTCATCCCACATTCCAGCTCCCACCAACCTACACTTCATAGTCCAACTCCATACATCTACTCATTGTACTCTGTGCATATCAGTGAGACATACAATATCCATCCTTTTGTGTCTGGCTTATTTCATGCAACATAATATCCTCAGGGCTCTTCCATGTTGTCATGTGTTTCTCCAGCTTTTTTCATAGAGTTGAATAATATTCTATTGTATCAATATACCACATCTTGTTTCTCCCTTCATCAGTCGATGTATTCTTGGATTATTTCCATCTTTTAACAACAGTGACTAATGCCACTCTGAACATCGGTGTGCAAATATCTGTTCCCATTCTTGCTTTCAGGTCTTCTGAATATATTCTTAGTAGAGTTCTGTGTTTAGCTTCCTGAGGAACATCCAAATCATCTGCCACAAAGGCTGCACCATTTTACAGTCCCACCAACAGGAAAGAGTATTCCTATTTCTCCACATCTTTTCCAGCACTTGAAGTTTTCTGTTCTTTTAATAATGGCCATTCTGTATGCTATGAGTTGATATCTCATTGTAGTTCTGATCTGTATTTCTCTAATAGCTAGTGGTGTTGAACATCTTTTCATATGTCTTTTGGCCATTTGTATTTCCACTTTGGAAAAATGTCTGTTCATTTCTTTTGCCCATTTTTAAATGGGGTTGCTGGTCATTTTGTTATTAAGTTGTGTGATATCTTTAAATGGTTTCTGAAGATTTTTTTCCCATTGAATAGGCTGCCATTTTACTTTCTTGACAGTCTTTTGAAGATGAAAATGATTTAAATTAGAGGGAGTACCATTTATCTATTTTTTTCTTTTATTGCTTGTGCTTTGGTGTAAGGTCCAAGAAAACACCAAGCAGAAGATCTTGAAGGAGTTTTCCTATAGTTTTTTCTAAGAGTTTTTTGTTTCTATTTTTTTTATATATATATATTCAGGCCCTTGATTCATTTTGAATTAATTTTTATATTAGGTGTGAAATAAGGGTCATCTTTCTTTCTTTTAGATATGGGTATCCAATTTTCCCATCACCATTTGTTGAATAGGCTATTCTGACACAGAGTTGCATGATTTTGACATACTTGTCAAAAATCACTAGACCATAGATGTGAGGGCTTACTTCTGTGTACTTGATTCAATTCCATTGGCCAATCTGTCTATCTTTATGCCAGTTCCATGCTGTTTTTACCATTGTAGCTAGACAATATGCTTTAAATCTGAAAGTGAGAGCCCTCCAACATTATTCTTCATTTGTAAAGATATTTCTGGCTACTCAGGGGCCTTTATCCTTCCAAATACATTTGAAAATTGGCTTTTCCAATTCTACAAAGAAGGACATTGGATTTTTTTTTTATCAGGATTGCATTAAATATGTAGATCAGTTTGGGTAGAATTGATATCTTAATGATATTAGTATTCCAATTCAGGAACATGGAACATCCTTCCATTTATTTAGATTATCATTGGTTACTTTAGCCATATTTTATAGTTTTCTGAATATAGTTTTTATCCTTGGTTAAATTTATTCCTAAACATTTCATTCATTTAGTTGCTATTGTAAATGGATTTTTTCCTGACTTCCTCCTCTGATTGCTGATTAGTAGTGAATATATTAATCTTGTATCCTGACACTTTATTGAAATCATCTATAAGTTATAAATGTTTTGTTGTGGAATTTTTAAAAAATTTTCTAAGTATAGAATCATATCATCAGCAAATAATGAAAGTTTTACTTCTTCCTTTCCTATTTTGGTGCCTTTTATTTCTTTTTCTTGCATAATTGCTCTAACAAGAACTTCAATATTGAATGACAGTGGGGAGACTGGGCATCCTTGTCTTGTTCCCAGTCTTAGTCATAAAGCTTTCAGTCTCTCACCATTAAGCACAATGTTAGCCATGGGTTTTTCATATATGTACTTTATCATATTAGAAATTTTCTTTCTATTCCTATCTTTCAGAGTGTTTTTATCAAGAAAGGATATTGTATTTTGTCAAATGCCTTTTCTGTCTCTGTTGAAATGATCATGTGATTTTTCTTCTTCAATTTGTTAATGGGGTATATTACACTGATTGATTTTCTTATGTTGAACCACCTTTGCATACCTGGTATAAAGTCCACTTGATCGTGATGTATAGTTTTTTAGGTGTTTCTGGATACAGTTAGCAAGTATTAAAGAATTGGTCTGTAATTTTTCTTTTTTCATAATATCTTTACTTGGCTTTGGTATTAGGGTGATGTTAGTATCATAGAATGGGTTTCGTAATGTTCCTTCCTTTTCAATATTTTGGAAGAGTTTGAATATGATTGGTATTAGATCTTCTTTAAATGATTTGTAGAATTCTCCTGTGAAGCCATCTGATCCTGGACTTTTCATTTTGGGGAGGTTTTTGATGGCTGTTTCAGTTTCTTTACTTGTGACTGTTTTGTTGAGGACTTCTATTTCTTTTAGGGTCAGTGTGGTTTGTTCATGTGTTTCCAGAAATTTGTCCATTTCATCAATGTTGTCTAGTTTGTTGGTATACAGTTGTTCATAGTATCCTCTTATGATCTCTTTTATTTCTGTTGGTTCCGGGGTAATGTCGGCCTTCTCGTTTCTGAGTATATTTATTTGTATCTTCTCTCTTTTTTTCTTTGTTAATCTAGCTAATGGTTTATTGATTTTGTTGGTCTTCTCAAATAACCCATGTATTAGTGTTCTCTTAGAAAACAGAACTGACAGGCGAGATCTGTAAAGAGTATGAGATTTTATAAAATTGTCTCATGTGACTGTGGGGATGCATATGTCCAAATTCCATAGGGCAGACTGCAAGCCAGGAACTCAGATGAAGATTCTCATTGAATTCTTCTGCAGACTGTGTCTCTCTGAAGTAGAGATGGGAATTTTCTCTCTGCTGAAATCACTGCTCCTTTTAAGGCCTTCACCTAATTGGATGAGACATCACTTGTTGCTGACGGCAGTCTCCTCACTTGTTTGTAGATGTAAATGCCATCTATGAAATCAACTCATTGATAATTAAAGTCCATGAAATGTGCTTGTCTTACAATTATCCCTGTGCTTGCTTGAGAAAACAACAGGGTACCATTACCTGGCGAAGTTATTAGCCTAACCATCACAACCAACAGTTCTGTTGATTTTCTCTATTGTTTTTTTTTTTTTTTCCTACATTTCATATATTTCTCTAATCTTTATTCTTTCTTTCTTTCTCCTTGCTTTGGGATTGATGTGCTGTACTTTTTTCTAATTCCTCCAGGTGTACAGTTAGGTCTTTAATTTTAGCCCTTTCTTCTTTTTTAATGTAAACATTGAGGTCTATAAATTTTCCTCTCAGCACTGCCTTTGCTATAGCCCATAAATTTTGGTATGTTTGTTCTCATTTTCATTTGTCTTCAGGTACTTCTTGATTTCACTTGTAATTTCTTCTTTAACCCACGGATTAAGAGTGTATTGTTTAGTCTCCATAAATTTGTGGATATTACCTTTTTCCACTTGTTATTAATTTCCAACTTACTTTCATTATGGTCAGCGGAAGTGCTTTATATAATTTCAGTGTTTTTAAATTTATTGAGATCTGACTTATATCCCAGCATATGTGTCTTCTAAAGAAAGATTCATAAGCAGTTGAGAAGAATGTATATCCTCCTGTGTGGGGAGGTAATACTCAATAAATGTCTCTTAGATCTAGTTCATTCCATTTCCTTATTTATCCTCTGTCCAGATGTTCTAGCTAATGCCAAGAGTGGAGTGTTGAAGTCTCCAACTCTTATTGTAGAGATGTATATTTCTCCCCTCAATTTTCCCAGTGTTTGACTCTTATATTTTGGGCACCCATGTTAGGTGCATAAATATTTATTATTGTTATTTCTTTTTTGGTGAATTCTGCTTTTAATTAATATTTAGAAACCTACTTCATCTCTTTTAACAATTTTGCATTTAAAATGTATTTTATCCAATATTAGTATTGTTACACCCACTCTTTTTTATTGCTATTAGGGTGGAATATCTTTTTCCAGCCTTTCATTTTCAGCCTGATTGTGTCCTTGCATCTAACTTGAGTTTCTTGTAGACAAAAAATATGGGGTTCATTTTTGTTGTTGTTTTTAGTGAATTCTGTCTCTGTCTTTTAATTGGGGAATTCAATCCATTAACATTGTGGTACTGCTATAAAGGGATAACTTACTTTGTACATTTTATTCCTTGACTTTCTGTTGTTATAGCTTAATATGGTCTGTCTTTTGACCCTTTCAGTTTCTTTTACTTATGTTCTTCATTTCTGCACTCTTTTCCCATGCCTCTCTCTCTTGTCTTTTCCCTGTAATATCACTTGTAATTTCAGTCTCTTGGTAACATACTCTCTCAGTTTTTGTTTGTCTGTAAAGACTTTATATTCATCATTTCTGAAGAATTGTTTTGCTGGATAAATAACTCTTGGCTGGCATTTTTTTTCTCTTTCAGTACCTTAAATATATCTTACCACTGCCTTCTCACCTCCCTGGTTTCTGAAGAGACATTGGCACTTAGCCTTTTTAAGACTCCCTTGTAAGTAATTCATTGCTTTTCTCTTGCTGCTTTCTTCTTTGGTGTTTGATATTCAGAATAGTAGATGCCTTTGAGTTGGTCTATTAGGATTTGTTCTGTTTGGGATATGTTGTCCTTCTTGAATATTGATAGTCATGTCTATCATAAGAATGGGAAAATTGTCAGTTGCTGTTTCTTAATATATTCTTTCTACCCCTTTTCCATGATCTTCCTTTTCTGGGACACCTATAGTGTTAAATTTGTTTGTTTCATGTTGTCATTCAATTCCCTGAAACCCTTTCAGTTGTTTAGCATTCTTTTCTTGTCTCTTCTCCTGTCTTTTCAATTTCAAACTTCATTTCTACAAATTCACTTATTCGCTCTTCTAACATTTCGAATCTGCTGTTTTATGCCTCTAAATGTATTTTTTAATATACTTTAAATATTTTTAAAGATACTTAGATTACATAAATGTTACATAAAAAATGTGGAGGATTCCCATATGGTCCACTCCCTACCCCTCCCACACTTTCCCACATAAAAACATCCTTCATTAGTGTGGTACATTTGTTACAATTGATGAACACATATTGGAGCATTGCCACTAAGTGTGAATTATACTTTACGTTATAGTTTAATTTCTCTCCTGCACAATTTTGTAAGTTATGACAAGATATATAATGGCCTGTATCTGTCATTGTAACATCATTCAGGACAAATCCAATGTCCCCAAAATGTCCCCATATTACACGTATTTTTCCTTCTCCCTCCTATCATAACCTCCGGTGGCCACTGCCTCCACATCAATAATAAAAGTTCTTCCATTGCTAGAATAAGTCTGTAGTAGAATAACCATAAGTCTACTCTCTTCCATCATTCATTCCCCATTCCTGAGGATTCTGGGATGGTGATGACTACTATACCTCTAATTGAGAGGGGCTTAGATTCCATGGGGCAGATGGATGGAACCATCTTGCTTGCAATTGTAGACCCTCTCTGTTCCTTTAGATGATTGTTGTCCATCATCATTTCCTTATTCATTGTCCTGGGTGAGTCCAATGACCTAGAGAGTAGATGTTGCAACTCTGTTGAGATTCAGGGCCCAACTGGCACATGGAAAGCCCAAAGATTTACGTCTCTTAGACATAAACCTATCATGTCTAGGACTAACTATTGGTTCAAATAGAAGGGGCAGAAGAGGCATCTCATCTATTGTTTCTTTCATTCCCATAAGCTCTGTTAATTTTCTTTGCAGGCTTTCAAATTGTTGTTTATGTTTGCACAGTGTCACCTTACTATCCTTTATGTCTTTAGTCATATATTCCTTTATCTCCTTAAATTGATTAAGGAGGTTTGTTTGAACATCATTTATTATTAAATCCTGGCTCTCATCTAGAATCTTGGCTTGTTCCTTTGAGTATGCCATATCTTCCTGGGTTTTTTTTTTAGTGTGGGTTTATCTTTTATTGGTACTTAGGCATTTGATTATATTGATGGTTTTGCTCTGTTGATCAATTCTCTCTCTTGCCTAGTGGTTTTATTTCATAGCTCTTCTTTGATTTTTAGTTTTCTTTTTTCTAAAACTTTAATATTGCCCTACTTAAGTAGTTAAAACTGTGGCATGGAGCCACTAATGGAGCCTGACCAGGTAGCCTGGGAAAGAATTGGGAGAGACCACTCTGTCTTCCTTCACTTTCTTGTCTGGCCAGCAGATGGCACTGCTCAGCAAAGCCTTCCATGGTGATGAATCCTTCAATTTCCAGTAGCTCTTCTGAACCAGTAAATTATGGTAGTTACATTTGCCAAAGAGAAATCACAGTCAGCCCTCCACCACACCCTCCCTCTTCCCTGGGAGGAATATGTTGTTTCCCCCTCTCTGTTGGCTGCTCAGCCTCAGGTTTTACCAAGGCTGTTGACCTTGGTGTGAGATGGGTGGCATTCCCAGCTGCAGGGCTATCAATTCACGGTTTTCCCTTTGGCTCTCTATATCTGTATCCCCAGTCCCTCCTGGATAATGAATGTGGCACTTTCCTGGCCTGCAGGGGTCTCCAAAGTGGCTCCCTCAGACTAATTCTATGCAAGAGAGCTGCTCCCTGCCTGAACTACTCCAACTCTATCTTGGATCCTCTCCTCCAGGATCAAGATGTCTGTTTCTTGCTTTTTGCAACTGGCTGGTAATAAAATAGTGATTTTCTTGATCTTCAGCCCTTCTTTCTATCATGAAGGCCTGACCACATTGATTTCATTGTGTAGGGTTTCCATGTCCTGCGTCTTTGTATTATCCTGGGCTTTTGCTTATTAGTTGTTTTGGAGTTCCACTGTATACAGGGGTTTGGTTGCCCCACTGTTTCCCAGGAGACACACTTACCTCTCCCAGATGTTTGAAGCTGTCAGGACTTTTTCCTCACACTGTGCTCTGGCACCACCGCGTGGCCACCATGTATAAGGTCCATGAAGGCCAGGCTTGCTCGTGACCAGGGCGATGTCCACGGGTGCCTAGGTCACTCTCATTGCCCAGTGGCACTGTCTGGGGCAAGGGCAGCATGGCCAGGTCCCGGGATACACCATGAGTGTGGGGTTGAGGCTTAGGACCAAGGGGAGCTGGAATGTTAGCTTTCATGTTGGTGAGAGTCCGGGTGACTGATTCAATGAGGGTGAGGCTGGAGATGAGTCTTGCCTCACGTTGCTGGAATGGCCTTTGGGAAGAAATCCTCCCACCTCCATGTCATGAGCCTGACCCTTGCAAAACTTGCCGTATGCTCGGAGACTGGGACTTTGTCTGAGCCCACTGAGGTTGTGGGAGGAGGAGGTCTCATGTCAACCCATACCCCTCAGGTGCTGAGTGACAGGTAGGACCCTTGAAACTCCAGAGTCCCCACTAATGGCAGCAGGACATGCTGTGCCTGTGCAGCTGTCCTGGGGAAAACAGTCCAGGCTCCTACTCAGCCAGCTGGCTTGAAGGCTCTGAACAAGAGTCCCTTTACCCAACCTAAGTGTGTACTTTCCCCCCTAGGATAGATAAGTCTTCAGAAAACTTTGGAAAACAAACAAAAACTCCCACATCTATTGCACAGCATATGCCAGGACCAGTCCCAGACCTAATCTACCTAGAAGGCCCCCAGGCAGTCCCCAGCTAGTTTGTGCCTCTGGGAGAGAGTCAAAGTCCCGTCTGTGGCCAGAATCAAGTCCTGCTAGATCCAGGTGGGCCTTTCCCCTGATGAGCAGCTGTTGCTGGAGCTGTTGCCGCAAGTGTTCCTGGAGCAAACAGAATATTTTTCCCAAGGTCACTTTTGGCAGCTGACACGGAACCCTGAAGAGCCCTTCAGCCTGGGACAGCCTCACAGGGTGTCCTTGGGTAAACACCGTCATCCTCCTTCAGCTACTGGGAAGAAAAATGATCTCAAGGTTCAGGTGCCCTTCTGGCAGAGCACACCTGTTTGGGTGTCACAGCAGACATGCTGTGTATCATCTTGGAAGTCCACAGCATCTTTTAAATGATGTCTTTCAGTAGATGTTCAGACCTCAGTTGTTGACCGCTGCCAGGCACAAGGACCAGAGGGCCAGAATCCAGTGCACACCTGTCGAGTCAGGGTGAGGTTTGAGATTAGAGAGAGTCAGGTTTAAGTTTATAGTTAACGAGGTAAGGACAAGGTTAAGGTTATGGTGACAGGAATGGATTTCTTGGATTTCTCTAAGTCCTTTTCTGGAGCAACCTGCTCACATACAAGCCTGTCTCTTGAAATTGTTCCCATGATACTGGATGCAGGAACCTGGTCTAGGGGCTTTGGGGAAGGGATTCTCCACACGACTTAGATCACCTCACTGGTGATCAGCAGATGAGCCTCCAGAAGTTTTCAGGCATACTTTCAGTGCCTTTACCTGCTGTGCTGGTGGCATGTTCTTATGGAGGGGATCCAAGGCCTCTTTTCAACATCCTTTCACACCCTGAGGGCATAATGATGTGCCACAACATTTTCTGATTTTCACATTGGCTCATGGGAATTGTTTGAGTCCAACTTGGAGACTGAGGCAGGACATCGCAGTTTTGGTCTGGGTAGTGTTGTTGCTCCTCGGTTGTCTGAACATTGTAAAACATTTTCAAGACCCTCAGGGTGTCAGGCATGTGGCCGCACAGGTGGGGCCTAGAGAAGATGTCTGGTACTGCTCCAGGAGAATCCAGGGACTGCTGAGCAGAGGAACATCTGGAAAATTGTCAAAGCCCTACTCTAGGGACCTGGACAGCAAACAGAGAAGCCTGTGAAGGACTTCGCTGTCCTCAGACTGAAAAAACTGTTGATGCCACCTCAGGGAACAGGCTCACCCTGTGCCTGCCAGGGAGGCCTTTGCTGCATCTGGTCAGTAGCTGTCCTGCCAGAGTCTGGTGGTCTTAGCACCCTTCCCAAAAAAATGTGCAAAACCTTGCTTCAAATCCCAAGGGCTCCATGAACCTGCTGTGAACAGGGAATGGGCTGGGTGGACCTAAGCTGAGCAGGTAGGCAGGTTATCAGGGCAGGCACAGCACTCAGAGATCCCTTCCTCAGGCCTCTGGCCCTCAGCAGCCCCGTCAGCACCTGGAGGGAGGTTTGAGCCCCCATGTCTGTCCAGGTGGGAACAACCCCCACCCCACCTGTGAACCTGGATGGGTACATCACAGAGCAGGGAGTCCTGCAGCACCTGGGGGGACTCTTCTGGAAAACACCCACTGCCATGGAGTATGGGAACACCTCTACCTTGTCCTTCTCTCACTCCTGTGCTCTGGGCCGCCAAGGTGCCCGCCTCCTCCCTGGCTATTCTAGCATCAGCCCTGTTCCCAGGGCAAAGCCTCTGTGGGAGGGACATGAAAGCGCATGGGTTGGGCCACAAGGGCAGATTAGGGAGCCTGTTGGTGCACCTGGGTGTGGGGTCACCATGCTGATCAATGAACATAGCATTGCAATGTTCAGGCAAAATATTGCTTTCCAATATTATATACCCCTACAGTGTAGTAATGTAATTCATTTGTAAGACAGGTTCATGTGTTAGTGTTTATATTCCATTTTTTTCACCTAACATACAAGTTTTTTTTAAATTATTTTTAAAAAATTTATTATTATTATTAGAAAAGGTGTAGTTTTACCAAAAAGTATTGCAAAAACTACAAAGTTCTGATTTAGCCATTGTTGACACTTTGTATATTAGTGTGGTGCATTTGTTACAATTGATGAAATAATATTAAAATATTACTACTGACTACAGTCCATAGTTTACATTAGGTGTATTTTCCCCATTAACCACCCTATTATTAACACCTTGTAGTAGTAGTGTACATTTGTTATCATTCATGAAAGAACATTCTTATATTCTGTTAGCCAGTCTCTCATCCACCACAAGATTTACTGTTTTGTACAGACCAATGTGTTGTACAATTCACCCAAAGTGTACACTTAATTGCTCTCAGTATAGCCACAGAATTGTGGTGTTATCACCACTGTGAATTTTGGAATGTTTTCACTATACCAAAAAGAAAAATCCCATACCCTTTTATATCCCTCTCTTGTTGATCTTTAGCACTGATATAGTATCTTCATTGCAATTGATGAAAAAATATTGCAATATTACTGTTAACTATAGTCCATAAGTTATATTAGTTGCATTTTTCCCATGTATCACCAAATTCTTAGCAGCTTCTAATAGTGACATATGCTTGTTCTGGTTCATGGAAGAACATTCTTGAATTTGTACTATTAGCCACATTGCTCATCCACTGCTAAATTCACTGTTATACAGTCCCAACGTTATCCTCTAGCTTTCTTTCTATTGACATTTACATCCCTAGACCACCCCTTTTCAGCCACAGAAACATTTATAAATCAGCAGTGTTAGTTATACTCACTACAATGTGTTACCACCATCTCTATCCATTTCCAAACATTTATAATCAACCTTATTAAACATTCTACAGACATTAAGACATTTCAACCCTCATTCTATCTCCTGGTTACTTATGCTCTAGACTTTAAATTCATGTGTTTACTCATTATATTTAGTTCATTTTAATGAGACCATACAATAGTTCTCGTTTGGTGTTGGGCTTATTTTACTCGACAGTGTCCTTGAGATTCATCCACATTGACATATGCACCCCGACTTCATTTCTTCTAGCAGCTGAATAGAATTCCATCATAGGTATATACCACATTTTGACTATCCCTTTGTAGGTTGTTGGGTTGTTTTCATCTTTTAGCAGTTGTGAATAATTCCGTTATGAACATTGGTGTGTAACTATCAGTCTGCTTCCCTGCTTTCAATTCTTCTGAATATATTCTAATAGCGGGATTTCATATAATTTCCTGACAAACCACCAAACTGTCTTCCATGGTGGCTGCACCATTCTATGTTCCCATGAACAGTGTGGGAGAGTTTCTATTTCTCCACATCCTCTCCAATACTTGTAGTTTGTATTTTTTTAAAAAATAGTGTCCTTGCTATAAGGTGTGAAATGATATTTCATCGTAGTTTTGATTAGTATTTCCCTAATAGCTAGTGGTGTTGGACATCTTTGTGTGTTTTTTGGCCATTTGTATTTCCTCTGTGGAAAAATGTCTATTCAAGTCTCTGCACATTTTTCAATTGAATTGCTTGTATTTTTATCATTGAGTTGTATGCTCTCTATACATATCCTGTAAATCAAACACTTATCAGATATGTGGTTTCCAAATATTTTCTCCCATTGAATAGTCTGCCTTTTCACCTTTTTGACAAAGTCATTTGAAATGCAAAGGTATTTAATTTTGAGGAGGTCCCATTTATCTATTCTTTCTTTCATTGCTTATGCTTTGGGTGTAAGGTTTAAGAAACCACCACCTACCACAAAGTCTTGAAGAGGTTTCCCTACATTTTCTTCTAGGAGCTTTATGGTTCAAGCTGTTATGTTTAGGTCTTTGATCCATTTTGTGTTGATTTTTGCATAAGATGTGAGATAGGGTTCCTCTTTCTTTCTTTCTTTTGGATATGGATATCCGGTTCTCCCATCACATTGTTAATAGATCATTCTGACCCAGCTGGGTGGACTTGACAGCCTTGTCAAAAATCAACTGACCAATAAGCAGATATGGCTCAAGCGATTGGGCTCCCATCTACCATATAGAAGATCCAGGGTTCGATTCCCAGGACCTGGTGAAAAGCAAGCTGGCCTGCATGGAGAGCTGGCACAGACGGTGAGGTAACAAAAAAAAGAGACACAGAAGAGAGACAATAAGAGATGCAGCAGACCAGGGAGCAGAGGTGGCAAAAGAGATTGAACTACTCTCTCCACTCTGGAAGGTCCCAGGATCAGTTCCCAGTGCTGCCTAAAAGGAAGACAAGCAGACACAAAAGAACACATGGAAAGCAGACAGCAAGTGCAAAACAACGGGGCAGGGGATAAAAATAAATAAATCTTTTTTAAAAAATTAAAAATTATTTGACCAAAGATGTTAGGGTCTATTTCTAAACTCTAAAATAGAGTTCTATTCCTTTGGTCAATATGCCTTTCTTAATGCCAATACCATGGTTTTTTTTTTTTTTTTTTTTTTTTTACTACTGTAGCTATGTAATACATTTTATAGTCAGGAAGTGAGATTCCTTTAACTTCATTCTTCTTTTTAAAGACAATTTTGGCTACTTATGTTTGCAAATAAGTTTGACAATTGACTTTGTGCAAAGTAGGCTGTTGGAATTTGGTTGGGATTGCATTAAATCTGTAAATCAATTTGGGTAAAATTGGCATCTTAACACTATTTAGTCTTCCAATCCATGAAAATGGAATGTCTACATTTATTAAGGTCTTCTTTGATTTCTTTTATTTGCTATTTTTGGAATTCTTTTCTTGATTACCTCCTCAGCTTGCTTATGCCTAGTGTATAGAAACACTAATGATTTTTCACAGAAATATTGTATCTTGCCAGTTTGCTGTACTTGCTTATTAGCTCTAGTAGCTTGTGTGTAGTTTTTTGCATGTTATATCTATAAAAATATTTCTTGCCTCATATCTATGATATAAGATCATATCATCTGTGAAAAGCAAAAGTTTTACTTCTTCCTTTCTAATTTGGATGTCTTCTCTTTCCTTCCCTTGCCTAGTTGCTCAAGCTAAAACTTTAAACACAATATTGAATAACAGTGGCAACAGTAGGTATCTTTGTCTTGTTCCCTATCTCACCATGGAAGCTTTGAGTCTTTCACCATTGAGTCCAATGTGAACTGTGGATTTTTCATATATGCCCTTTATCATGTTGAGAAAGTTTCCTTATATTCCTCTCTTCCAGAGTGAAAGAAAGGATGCTGTATTATTTTCTGCAGCAGTCAAGATAATCATGTGATTTTTCTCCTTTGAATTATTAATATGATGTATTACACTGATTGATTTTCTTGTGGTATAACACCCCTGCATACCTTGGATTAAACTTACTTGATCATGGTGCATAATTATTTTGATATTCTGTTGGAGTTGATTTGCAAGTATTTTATTGAGGATATTTTCATCTATGTTCATTAGAGAAATTGGTCAGTATTTTATTTTCTCATCTTTATCTGGCTTTGGTATTAGGGTGATGTTGGCTTCATGGAATAAGTTTGGTAACATTCCCTCCAGTTCAATTTTTTGAAAGAGTTTGATCAGAATTGGTATTAAGTCTTCTTTGAATGATTGGTAAAATTCACCTGTGAAGCCATTTGATCCTGGGCTTTTCTTTTTTTGAGAGGTTTTTGATGACTGATACAATCTCTTTACTTGTGACTGGTTTATTGAGTTCCTCTATTTCTTCTAGGGTCAGTGTAAGTTGTTAGTTTGTTTCCAGGAATTTGTCCATTTCATCTAAGTTGTCTAGTTTATTGATACAGTTGTTCACAGTATTCTCTTCTATCTTTTTAAAATTTCTGCGTGGGCAGTCGTAATATTCCCCCTCTCATTTCTGATTTTATTTATTTGCATCTTCTCTCATTTTGTTCTTTGTCAGTCTAGCTAAGGGTTTATCAATTTTAAGATTTAAATTTTGATGACACTTATTACATAAAATTTTCCTGCATTCTTCTTGCATATTCTGTTCTATATATAAAAAATTGCCTAACCCAAGGCCACAAAACTATTCTTCTCTGATTTCCTTTTGAAGTTTCACAGTTTAAGATTTATATTTAGATCCATGACCTTTTTCTAGTTTAGACATATCGTTTGCATTATAGGCCATCGTTCCTTTTCCTGCATGTAGCTGTCCAATTATTTCACTGCCATTTGCTTTAAAAACAATCTTTCTCCTTTGAAATTTCTTGGCACCTATATAAAAAATCGATTGAATATATATTTGTGAGACTATTTCTGTTATGGGCTACGTTCTATTCCTTTATTATTGCAGCTTTGTGGCAACTCTTGAAATTGGAAATTGTAAATCCTCCAACTTTTTTCTTTTTACAAAATTGTCTTGCCTAATATAGGTCCTTGAATTTTCAATATATATTTTAGAATCAACTTGATGATTTCTATTAAAAAATTAGAGGAATTTTAATTGATATGGCATTAAATCTATAGATAAATTCAGGGAGGAGATATATGATATTAAGCTTTTTGATGAATAAATATTGCATATCTGTCCATTTATTTTGGTCTAATTTTTCTCATTAATGTTCCGTAGTTTTCAGCATGCAAATATGGCATATATTGTTAAGACTATTCCTATGTTTCATATTTTATACACATTCTAATGTTACTCTTTTGTTTAATTTCAGTTTCCAATTATTTATTGCTTAGTGTAGAAAATTGCATTATACATACTAACCTTGCATGCTCTGCCCTTGCTTTGCTCACAAATTAGTTCTAGTTACACTTTTGCTGGCACTTTTGGATTTTCTACATGGTAAATCAAGCCAGTTGCAAATAAGGCAGACTTTTTTATTCTTTCCAATTTGTATATTTTTATGTATTTAGTTTTGTTTTATTGATTAGGACCTTGTTTTTGTTTTGTTTTATATTGTTTTGTTTTACCCTAGAAAACATGCAATGATTTTTTTCCTACATTATTATAGTATCATACTTTTATTTGGT
>JAKSZT010054352.1:30950-60049 GCA_026826555.1 Tolypeutes matacus | reverse complement strand
GTTTTTACTCCCTTTGTGAGTCCATGGCCTTGTTTTGTCTGGGAAAACCTGATCTGTTGACACCTCACAGAATTTTCTCTCCAGGTAAAAACAGCTTCAGACAATGAAATGACTGTAAGAAATAATAGAGGCCGATAGGCTTCAACCACCCAGGAGAGACAAGTTGTCTCCAGGTAATCAGGGAGAACAATCAAGCTCCACTAAATAGTGGAGCTCCAAAGCAACTAACAAGCAAAAGCCCAGGACAAGACAGAGTCCCAGAAAGACAAGGTAAACCCTGAACACTGCATTTGCCTTAAGCCGTCCTTCCTGATAGAAGGTTGAAGCTTTGAAAAATCTGTTTTATCACTGGCTGCATTAAAAAATCAAGAAACAGACATCTCAGGGAATAAATCCCAGAGTTAACATTTAGATATATTAAAAAGTAAATTTACAATGAACTAGAAATGAGTACAAGACAAATAAAGAAAAAGGAAATAATGGCCCATTGAAGGAAGAGGATAAAATCTAGAAAACACAAATGAAGAAGACAAGAATGTGAACATAGTGAACCAAGCACTTAAACATGATCTCAAACATGCTTAAGGAGAAGAAGGATTATACAGAGAAAAAACTAAAGGATATCAAGGTCACAAAACAAGTTCCTATAAATCAAAAAATATTGAAATCATATAATTCATATTCTCTAACCACAAAGGAAAATTCACAAATATGTGGAAATTAAACAACATACTCTTAGACAACCAATGGGTTAAAGAAGGAATGAGAAGTATGAGATTGGAATGGTAAACAAATTTACTAACCATCTTGATTTGCCTAAACTTTCATTTTATCTAGGGAATTATAAAGAAGAAACAGAGGTTAACTGAAGCAGGTGAGCATACTAATAATCCTTTGTGGTGCCAATAAAAAATAAATAAAAACCAGCCCCAGTCTGGGAGGAAGAATTGTAATAAAAAACTTCAAGCTGACACCAGTAAATTGTGCGGATCTTCACCAAATGGTCAAGATCTTACATCAATAAAAGGCCAACATCAACAAAGGCCATAATCTAACATCAACATCCTGGTTGCTAATTAACAAACTGGGACATCCTGCTGGACTCCCACACCACTCCCATCCAGAAGTTCACATGTCTCAAATACTCATCATCCTCACCCCTCTCCATCCCCCCCCCACCTTTCCTTGGTTTCAAGGAGCCATATAAGCTGCTCCTCCAGCTAAACATTTTGAGCAGAAACCTCTTTTGGTGCTGCTCATGCATTAATGCAACTTTAGCTCAATAAACTTGTTCTGCACCCCTTTTACAGTCTATTTTATTTCCAACACAACAGTACTTGGTGTACAGAGGTGGTATCTGAAGGTGGATGCTGGGACGATGCCTCTGATGCCTCATAGAGGAGCAACGTACCTGCAGGAATCCTTTGTATTCCATCTTCTCTGGGTTTGTCTCCTGGATCACCTGGCTAGAGGCTCTCAGTTCTTTGAACTCCTGCCACACTACAGTTGAGGTCAAAATCCATTTCCTGAGCTAAAGTCTGCTTGGGCCCTCTGTCATGGTTTCTGTTTTTGGACATCAGGTAAGAGAATTCTCTTCTGTGTTTGCTACTTTACTGTTTTTCTATTATTGTGGGAAATAGTAAGTTTTATATTTCTGTACTTCTGTGCTTCTGTGGTTTGCATCTCTCCATCTGCTCAATGTATATTTTCCTACCTCCAGATGGTAATTGTAAACTAAATGAAAATTCTTAAGAGTACTATTCAAATTGCTAAAAAAATTAAGCACTTATATTGATAAATGAATACTCCAGAAGTCCAAGTTAGAAAAGCCAAGCAAGATAAAAAGTCATATAAAATTGGACTAAAGAAACTATTTAAAGAAAAGAAACTAAAAAGTTTTTTTCTTGACTTAGTCCATTGCCTATCATGCTCCCAGGGTCTTCTCCTAACCCTGAAAACTGGTTTGGGAAACTATGGTGGATGTGCTGGCTGTGGAAAGATAGGGGAGATGTGAGTTCAGCTTAGAATTCTGTGTACTAGGCCTGGAAATTAAAAATGTTAAGGACAGATGGGATATTATAGAATAAACCTTGTTTTGTATAGTCTCTCCTGTAATTAACCAATTAAATATTAACAGCTTTGAGATGAGAGTAATATATATTTCAGTAAGTACAGAAAAGGTCCTTAAAAGTTATTTTTAAAAAAAGTTTTTCTGAAACATGATTGAAACAAATTAAACAATTATAATATATTCTCCAGAGGCTGATAGATAGTATGCTTTTGAGTGTTACAATTTTAAGTAATTGCAAAACTTTAAGATATCTTGAAAACTAAAAATTTAACCTATGGAAAAAAAGAAAAGAAAAAACATTTCTTCATTTTTTATGTAATCATTATTTTGTTTTTTATTCTACTTGTGTATAATCTTCCTAGATTTATATGGATAATAATAAAATAAGGTGTACAATTAAGTCTGTGAAATTTTAAGATGATGAAATTTTTAAGTTTTTGGTTAATGAAATTGTTATAAATGTCTTTTAAAAATAATTGTTTTGCCTAAAACTGAAATGACTTGTTTTTCACAGAACAGAATGAGTGATAGAGAATGAATATGAAAGAAGTAGAAGGCTTGTGAAAGCTTGTTTAAGGGGTCTTTTTTGTCCTAAGATAAGATGGCTGGTTTTCATAAAATTAGGATGGAAATATGTAAGACTAGACTTGAATGCATATGGCAAGTTGTAGAAAGGTTAGTGGAAGTGAATTTCACTTATTGTTTACTATAATCCAATAAACTAATTTAAAGGTGGAATTTTTCTTGAGATGAAGTAACCAGTTTATGTGGTTATGGATGGTTATGGGAAGTTTATAAAAGAATTTTTCCAAACTGAAAGATTCTGAAAATCATTAAGTAAAAATCTAGTTGATTTTATTTACAGAAAATAACTTTGTAGCAAAAAAACCTATCCTCAAACTGTAAATTATGCTAAAATTTGTTTACCAAATGGTGTTCTGATGCAAAACTAAAATATCTCTCTGTTAAAGTAACAAATTATTCTTAACTGGCTGGTCTGTTTTGAGTGGAAAGAGATAAAAATCCCTTTAAAATTAATCCATGTATATAAAAAACAAAGAATCTGTACCTTATCAGAATGGTTTATCATATCCTTAATGTTTTAAAAAAATAGAGTCACTGTTATTTTGGAAGTTAGCTCTTTCTCAAACTATTTTAGTAACTTATTGGTCATTGTGATAAATAGAGGCCTGCTTAAATATCATGTTCAGGCCTGAAAACCTTTAATATTCTAATAAAACACTTAAGAATAACTTTAATTGCAAACCATTAGAAATAATTTATTCTTTCACCTTGTAAAAAGTGAGATGCTGGAATATATACACTTAATACATTTGAAAATCCATCTTACATTTACCATTTTGAAGTTTTAATTAATCACCCACATTACTAAAAGTAATATATTATTAAGATGGGCATATGAATGTTCTTATAAATGTGTAATTATATTGAGGTGATGGTTGCAAGAAGATAATTTTGATTCCATTAGGAATCTTAAGTTTTCATAAAGTTATTAGAAAAATAGTTTTCTTCCAGTACTGCTGAAGTCTCTTTGTAGTAAACACTATCTTCTTTCTAAAAGAAGAAAATGTAAAGAAAAAAATAAATTTGTAAAGTAATTATATTTTTGGGGATTGAATAAAAAATTATTAAAGACTTTTTAAAAAGGTATCACTGTCTATTCTAATACTGATCAGCATGATAATATTGTTGGTTATAGTTTTAGTTATTCTTAGAAAAATGTGATATTATACAACCAACCACAATTTCTCATCAGGTATGCTGTTTTGCTTGGATGCTTCTCTAAAAGAGCATGCAGTCACACCCATTGTAAACAAACCGGGTCTTTAAAGGAAAAGCAAGGCAAAAGTTTATGTTTTGACTGTTGATTAATATAATCTTGGTAAACGAGTAAAATTAAATGAAACTTGTACTGTAAATGGAATTAATAATCTCTAGAAATAGCTTTATTTTAGGAAATTAGGGCCTAGATTGTAAGCTCTTGCAGCAGTCACATTTATTCCTGAGCTCTGATCTCTAATTGTTATTTCTAAATCCTGAGATGCTTTGCTCTTTGGGTATAACCTAATAGCTCCCCAGAATTTAAGTACTTGTGTGACACCTGGAACCCAGAGTTAAGGTTAGGAAGTTATAAAAGTGATGAAGAAGCAGCCCTATGGCTACACAAAAAGAGTGGCCATAGAGAAGCCATATACTAGTCAGCCAAAGCAGTGCTGATGCAAAATACCAGAAGCTTACACTTACCAGGCCTTAAAGCATGTTACTTCCCTCACCAAAGTTTGTTGCCATGTGTTGGAGCAAGGTGGCTGCTGACATCTGCCAAGAGTTCAGGCTTCCTGGGTTCCTCTCTTCAGGAGCTTGCTTCTCTCTGGGCTCAGGCTTGCGTCTCTCCACAAGGCCACCTGTATACTATCAGGCAAATGGCCCTTCTCTTTTCCTGGGACCTTCTGTCCTTCCTCACAACCAAGCTTCTCTATGTGCTTACTTTCCCAGGCTCCATCCAGGATTAAAAAACCGAACTGCCATTTCTCTGTTAGTCCCTGCCCACCAAGTGGTGGGGACTCAATGTCCTACTGATGTGGCCCTATCAAAGCCTCAATCATTATTTAATCAAGTAAAAGTAAAACCTCTGAATCCAATACACTCTAATATGCTCAGAGGAAAAGACCAGTTTACAAACATAATCAGATATTTCATTTTGGAATTCACCAATAATATCAAACTGCTACAAGCTGCCATGAGGTGATAAAACAAATTGGTGTTATGGCTTGCTCCTTTGGAGGGTTAACTTGTATGATATTGCAAACTTGGCTCTTGCACACACCAAGCAAATATCCTAGGACCTATGGGAGAAATTTCCACTGCTATATTTCTCACTGGAGAACCTGATAAGGGATGTGCCGGGACCCTAACCCCCTCGGCAGAAACCCACAGCTTTAGGAAAATAAACTCCCCTTGGTCCCTGGTCCCTTTCTCCCCTCCTCCCCCCCTTTTTCTCCATGGAATCCATTCCAGGCTGGAAATTCAGTATTCTCTCCGTTATTGTTAGTCCACCCACTGTGACAATGCCTCATGAACATTTGAACATTTTTACAGATCTTATATGTATGCTCAGTTGAGTTCCCTCCCATTCATCCCCCATCACTGACACCCCATGCCACAGATCCTCCCCCACCCCAGTTGTAACCTTCCTGTGATCCAAAGCTTCCTCAAAAATGAAGGAATTCTAATAACCAAATACAATTAATAGGAAAATGAAACAATAGTAATCAGTTAAAATATAAGAAATAAAATGCATAAAAAAAACTAAAACTAAAATAAAATTAAAAGATTGGAGTATTAAAAAATGAAAAATATTGAAAAAAAAATTTTTTTTTAAATTTTGCCTTTCATCACCGCATTATCTGGTGTCCTGTCTGTACCATGGCACCTTCCCCCCTCATTCCCCAGTGTCTCACTATATTTCATTTTATTTTCAAAGAAGTTTTAGGCCACAGCAAAGTCACACACAGAATACAGGAGACTCTCATATACCCAACATCGTCCCCCTTTATTCCCCTCCATATTAATACCTTTTTATATGTGGATGGTACCTTTGTTATAACTGATATAGAAATAGTGAAACATAGCTCCTTAATATGGTCAATGGTTTACATTATGGTTTAAATTTTAGATTGTACACTTCTATAAATTTTGATGATATTTATCATGTCCTGTGTCCATCATTGTAAGATCATGTAGAACACTTCCACTGCCCACTAAATGCCCCCTGTTCAATCTATTCTATTCCTCCCTCCCCCTCCTCTCAAGACTCATGGCGATCCCCTGGTTTCACTCCTTGGATGACAAGATTCATAGTTACACGCAACAAGACTGAGGTCTTGACACACTGGTTTGTCCTCCCCTATTAGGAACCGCTCATGCTCTCGAGAGACTCCCACTTGTCTATTTGTGAACGAATTTGTCCTCCTGAGGATGGGAGTCCAACTCCTTCCTGCTCATTATGTGGGTCTCCAACCACTGATAGAACATATAAGGACAGAATGTTCACTCACACACTCCCTAGAAGCCTATTCCAGGTGTTCCCTGTCCCAAAAGCTCCCCTGATACCCTAAACCAGTAACCCTTCATTGTCATATTGCCATAAGAGCATTCCCAACTTTGTACTTTCAACCACATACCCGCAAATCCCCAGTGTTCACCTGGTCTCTCTCCCAACCCTCCCTCCAGTACCCGGACATTCCAACCCACCCTTCCCAATCTACCCAGTCAACCCTGCACCACCCAACCCAATAATATCACTACCCTCACGTCATATCCCTTCAATACGTTTCTACACACTTGAGCAGAGTCAGAGAGGTGAAAGTGTGTTTTCTTATTTTTTAATTGTTTATATTTCAATCATTAAATGTACAAAGTAAAAATAAAAATATTGTATGACTCCATTTATATAAATTGTAAATATAAATCAATTTATAAAGATGAACTTTGATTAGTGGTTACATAGGGCTAAGGAAGGCATGTTAAGGGGTGTGGAGTTTTTCTTTTTGGAGTAATGAAATAATTCTCAAAGTTTTTCTTATGATGAATGCACAGCATTGCAATTATAGTAAAAGACATTGATTATGCACTTTAGATAGATCGTGTGGTATGTGAATATATCTGAATAAAACTACTTGATAAATAAATAGTTGTGGTAGAATAGCCAGAAATACCATCTCTGTACAGCAGGGGAAACAGATTGAGGGGTGAAGAAGTTTCTTGTTTATTATTATTATTATTATTATTGAAATAATGAAAATGCACTACTGATGATGGAAGTGATGAATGCACAACAATGTGATATAACGAATACCATTGATCGTTCTTATTAATAAATTAATACATTTTTTAATATGTATCAATAAGATTGCACCAAGGCGAACCGCCTGCCTATCACAGAATGACAGGATCCCCAGGCCTGGCCTTTTGCTGTGTTCCCGCCCTGCCGCCACTCCGCATTCGCGTCGGCTGTAGTCCTGTCAGTCACTCCACTCCACCCCCTTTGAACCACCCTTCACTGATCTAGCCCGAGCGCCAGCCGGATCGCATGTTCATTGGCTGCCGGGCGCTGTCCATCACGGAGCGGGCCCTGCCCTATTTGGGGGCGGAGTCCTGGAACATGGGGCAGAGCTCATTGGCCCGCGGAGCTAGTGGTGCTCCGGTTCCTTCAAGCCCCGCCCAGGCCACGGGGTGTTTAGGAGCCGCGGCCTCGCCGTCCTGGTGCGCATGTTCCGGTGCGAGGACGCGCCGGGACTCTGGAGTGCAGCGAGGGACGGAGCATCTGCCTCGCGGTGCGGGCGGGCGGCGGAGCGAGTGAGGCCCGCCCTGGGGACCCCGTCCCGGGCCCAGCGGTAGCGGTGAGTTTGGGGCGCAGCTTGGCGGCGGGGCGGGGCGGGGCGGGAGACGGGCGGGGAGCGCCCGCGGGCTCTGCGGGCGCGGGGCCTGCGGGAACCCCCAGAAAAAAGTGGGGCGAGCGACCCTTCCCCTCCTGCGTTTCGGCAGCGCCCGTCCCGCGCCCCCCGTAAAGTTCCCGCTCGCCCGCCGTGCGCGGGGTCCGCGCGGGGTTCCCGGAAATTTGTGCGCGGCGGCACGGCCGCGGGTCCTGCGCGCCCTCCGGGCCTGTTGGGGTCCTGGCCGCGCCGAGATGGGGGCGCTGCTTCCTCGGGTGGCTCGTGGGCGGGTGGGGGTCCGCGGGGTCGTGCTGGGGTCCCGGACCAGACGGCTGTGCCGCGGCGCGGGGCCCCACATCAGAAAGAGTCCTGGGCCCACACCCCCCTCCTCCCACGGTCCATGCCTCCCACAGTCCTTACTCCCACACGATCCTTACCCCCCCACGGTCCCCCTCCCCCCACGGTCCTTACCTCCCCCTAAAGTCCCTCCTCCCATGGTCCTTATACCCTCCCCAGTCCTTAAACCCCCACGGTCCTTACCCCCACAGCCCCTCCACCCCAACGGTCCCTCCCCCGGTCCCCCCCCAATGTCCACCCCAAGGCCCCGACCTCTGCCTGCCCTCCTGACTCTTGGCGGTGCCACGGGGACCTTCCCATTGCAGGGTGCCTCCTTCCCTGCCTCAGAGCCTAGATTTATTTTCCTCCCACCTGTTAAGGGTCTGCTCAGTGACTGGCCCTCAGCAGCTGGCTCTTAAGGGGGTTATTGCTAGAGGAGAATTGACCATGCCCAAGGGAAGGGCTCATGGGGGCTGGTGCGTGACTGACACTAGGTGTGTGCCCTGGGGGGACACAATGAATGGGGACCCCTCCTGGGAAGGGCCTAGGCACGCAGGTTTCTGCCCAGGCTGGAAGTTTTGCAGGGACCCCAACACTTTGCATGTAAAAGTGTGTATCCAACCCCAGAGATCTTCTGGGGCACTTTGCTTTCTTTAGATCTAAGTCCTGGTGAGTTACTTGAACCTTTAATTTTCTCTCTTCTTCCCCTGCTTTACTTCTTTCTGCTTTCTTGGAGTACACAGGGCAGGTAAGGTCTGGGATTTAGAGGCCTATTCCCTCTGGACCCCTCCTGGCTGTGTAACTTCACTTATTTTTATGAACTTTATTTTGTACATCTAATAATTGAATATATAAATAATTTGAAAATAAAAAGTAAACATTGTTGGATAAAAACATACATTTCTCCATTAAATGTACTGAATATATATAATTTTTTTTTGAATCATGCAATATGTTACACAAAAGATTTGGTTCATAGTAACACAATCATACAGTATTTGTCCTCTTGTGTCCGGCTTGCTTTGCTCAACATAATGTCCCCTAGATTCATCCATGTTGTCATGTGCTCTATGATTTCATTTCTTTTTACAGCTGCTTAATATTCCATTGTGTGGATACACCATAGTATGTTTATCCATTCATCAGTTGATAGACACCTGGGTTGTTTCCAACTTTTGGCATTCGTGAATTCGTGAAATGCCTCTGTGAATATTGGTGTGCAGATGTCAGTTCGTGTCACTGCTCTCAGTTTTTCTGGATATAAACCCAGTAGCAGTATTGCAGGGTCACGTGGCAAGTTTATATTCAACTTTTTTAGGAACTGCCAAACAGTTCTCCACAGTGGCTGTACCATTCTGCATTTCCACCAACAGTGAATAAGTATTCCCATCTCTCCACATCCTCTCCAGCACTTGTGGTTCTCTGTGGCAGGGGAGGATAATTGGTGCAGTATGTCAGTGATGGGGGATACATGGGAGGAAGCTCATCTGAGCATACATATAAGGCATGTAAGTGTGTTTAAATATTCATTGGCTATAGCCATGGTAGGTGGAGATTCATACAATAACTGAAAGAATGTCAAATTCCCATCCTGGGGAGCTCTGCCACATTCTCTAATAGGTCAGCAAGAATCCCCCAAGTACAGGGGCAATGACTAGTGAAGGAGGATGGTCTCCTGAGGGGCCCTTGATACTGATGACTGTGCATATGAACCTTTACTCTTCAAATTGAAACTTAGTATTATAGGGTGCCTAAGAGTTGCCTCCTGGGAGCCTCTTTGTTGCTCAAATGTGGCCTCACTCTAAGCTGAACTCTGCATATAAATACATAACCTTCCCCACAGCATGGGACATGACTCCTGGGGATGAACCTCCCTGGCACTGAGGAATTACTACCAAGCACCAGCTTGCAATGCAACTGGAAAAAGACCTTGACCAAAAGGGGGAAAAGGTAAAGAAGAATGAGTTTATATGGCTAAGAGGCTTCAGAGTGAGTTGGGAGGTCATTCCAGAGGTTACCCTTATGCGCGTCTCAGCAGGATCTCTTTGACTGCCAAAGAGGATACTACCCCAAATAGCATGGCTCCTGAGGGCTCTGGAGACATCCAGACAATAGAGTCAGGGCAGACAGCTCAAGACTTTGGTGCCTTGCCAGTGTGCCCTACTTTGGCATTTGTGCTCCCCAGAGTGACAGAGTTGGACTCAGTTGTGGTTTCCCTACCCATGTTCTTCTGTTGTATTTGAATCTATAATTTATGCTAAAGTTAGTACTGCAAAGGCCTGCATGCCCTCCAAGCAGGTTGGGAACAGGCTGGGTGGGGCTGCTTCCAAGGGCAGAATGGGCGGAGGTTGAAATGAGATAGTTAAAGCTGCAAATCCATTTATGGATGTACCAGATTTTGTTATCCATGCACCTGTTAATAGGCATTTGCATTTTTTTCCCCAGTTTTTGCTGCCATGAACTTGCCCCAGGAATCATTGCACGGACATTATTTCATTTGTCTTGGATAGATTTCTCAGAGTGGAATTAGCAAGAATTATGGTAAGTTTATATTTTTAAGAAACTGACAATTGTTTCCCAAAGTGTCAGCACCATTTTGCATTCTCACCAGAAACGTATGAGGGCCCCAGTTTTTCCACATCTTTAATAGATGGTATTATCTCTCTTGATTTTATCCATTCTAGTATGTGTATATGATAACTCATAGCAAATTTTAACTTGTATTTCTCTGGTGTTGAAGAGAATTGAACATTTCTTCTTTGGTAAATGTGTATTCACATATTTTCCCATTTTTAAGTGCTGTTTGCATTTTTTTTTTTAAAAAAAACAACAAATCGATGTTATTGATATTTACTAACAAAGCATACAATTCATCCAAAGTTGCACAATCACATAGTTGTGCGTTCATCACCTCAGTCATCATTAGAGCATTTTCATCATTTCAATAATAATAAAAAAAAAAAATAAGAAAATCCATCACCTCTCGATCTCTCTATGCTCCCCTGCTGTCCACAGCTGTCCATTTATGTCTATTTTTACACAAATACTCTTTTCTTTCATATATAAATTGATTTGTATTTACATTTTATATAAGTGGAATCATACACTATGTTACACAATACATTTAGTTCATAGTAATGCAGTCTTCCTGTATTTGTCCTTTTGTGTCTGTCTTGCTTCACTCAGCATACTGTCCTCCAGGTTTGTCCATGCTGTCATATGTTTATGACTTCATTTCTTCTTACAGCTGCATAATATTCCATCATGTAAATATACCACAGTTTGTTTATCCATTCATCAGTTGATGGACACCTGGGTTGTTTCCAGCTTTTGGTAATCGTGAATAACACCACTATGAACATAGGTGTGCCGATGTCTATTCATGTCACTGCTTTCAGTTCTTCTGGGTATATATCGAATAGTGGTTTTACAGGGTCACCTGGCAAATCTATATTCAACTTCTTTCGGAACTGCCTAACAGTACTCCACAGTGGCTGCACCATTCTGCATTCCTGTCAACAGTGACTAAGTTGTATTCTTGTTTTCATTTGTCTGAATACATTTACTGATTTCACTTGCAATTTCTTCATTGACCCAGTGATTATTTAAGAATGTGTTATTTAGCCTCCACACATTTTTGAATGTACCTTTTTCCTGTTTGTTATTGATTTCCAGTTTCATTCCCTTATGATCTGAGAAAGTGTTTTGTATAATTTTAGTCATTTTTTATATATTAGCTGCATTGTGCTCTAACGTGGTCTATCCTGGAAAAGGATCCATGGGCATGTGAAAAGAATGTATACCCTGCTGAGTTTAGATGCAGCATTCTGTGTATGTCTTTTAGGTTTAACTCATTTATCATATTGTTTAAGTTCTCTGTTTCCTTGTTGATCTTCTGTCTAGTTCTGTCTAATGATGTGAGTGGTGTGTTGAAGTCTACTGTAAATGCATTATTTATTTTCACCATTTTATTCTTTGGTTTTCATTTGTCATATATTTTGGTCTGTCTTTTTCCTCTTTCAGTTATCCTTTCTGCTCTTCTTTCTACTGTACTCCCCTCCAGGCCTCTCTCTCCTGTCTTTTTCTTTCAGGCTCTAAGGCTTTCTTTAATATTTCCTGCAAGATGGATTCTTTATTACAAACTCTCTTAGTTTCTGTTTGTTTGTGACTGTTTTATACTCACATTCATATTTGAAGGACAATATTTTGGATGCAGATTTATTGGCTGGCAGTTTTTCTTTCAGTCTCCTAACTGTATCCTACCACTGTCTTCTGGCTTCCATGGTTTCTGATGAGAAATCTGCACTACGTCTTAGTGGGCGTCCCTTGTAAGTATTGGTTTGTTTCTCCCTTGCTGCTCTCAGAATTTTCTCTTTATCTTTAACATTTGACATTCTGAGTAGTATGTTTCTTGGAGTACATCTATTCAGATTTATTCTGATTGGGGTAAGGTGGGCTTCCTGGACAGTAGGTTCATTTCTTTTGTGAGAGTTGGGAAATTTTCAGCTATTATTTCCTCAAATACTCTTTCAGCCCTTTTTCCCTTCCCTTCTCCACCTGGAACTCCTATGACATATATATTGTTGGGTTTTGTGTTGTCATTCAATGCTCTGAGCCCCTCAATTTTTTTCATTTTTTTCTCCTCCTTTTCTTTTTTCTCTTCAAATTCAGCTGTTCTGTCTTTGGTATCAATTATTCTTTCTTCTATCATTTCAAGTTTGCTGTTATAAGCCTTGAATGTGTTTTTGATATCACCTATTGTGTGTTTCATTCCCATGAGCTCTGTTACTTTTCTGTTCTGGATTTCAAATTCTTCTCTGTGCTTGCTTAGTATCTTCTGATGTCATTCATTTCTTTAGCCATATTGTCTTTCATGTCATTAATTTGATTTTGGAAATTTGTACGTTTTTTGTTAACTAGTTATCTCAAATCCTGCGTGTTTTCTGGGGCTTTGATAGATTTCTCTTCCTGGACTATGGCTTCCATTTTCTTCGCCTGGCTCATATATTTTTGCTCATGTCTAGGCATCTGATTAGGATGTAGTTTACTCGGATGCTCAATTTCTTTCTCTTTCATTGGGATTTCATAGCAGGAGGCTGTGTGTTACTACTGCTCTTTGACTCTTTGTTTCAACTGGATTGTTAGGGTTGTCCCTGTTGCTGAGACCTGGGCACTGGACCCAGTAATGGGTTTCAAACCTGCTTCCTAGGGCCTTGGGGGGGAAGCTATAAAGGCCAGAAAAAGTCACTCTAACTTACTTGTTTTTAATTTTCTCAAGTGTACTACCTAGTTCTGTCAGCAGATGGTAGTCCTTGGCAGCCCTCTCAGTTCAATCCTGGTTGGAGTGTGTGTTTGTTTATTTATTTATTTATTTTCACTTTATTTTGTGTATTTAATAATTGAAAATATAAATGATTAAAAACTAAAAAGTAAACACAGATGAATAAATACATACATTTTTCAATTAAACACTGGATACATATAAACTTTTTTTTGAATCGAACAATATGTTACACTATATATTTGGTTCATAGTAATGTGGTCATACAGTATTTGTCCTTTTGTTTCTGGCTTCACTCAACATAATGTCCTCCAGGTTGTCATATGCCTTATAACTTCATATCTTCTTACAGCTGCATAGTATTCCATTGTGTGAATAGACTAGTTTGTTTATCCATTCATCAGTTTGTGGACACCTGGGTTGTTTCCAACTTTTGGCAATCGTGAATGACACCACTATGAACATAGGTGTGCAGATGTTTATTCGTGTCACTGCTCTCAGTTCTTCTGAGTATATACATTGTAGTGGTATTGCAGGGTCACATTGGAAGTCTATATTCAACCTCTTTAGAACTGCCAAACAGTCCTCCACAGTGGCTGTACCATTCTGCATTCCCAACAGTGAATAAGTGTTCCTGACTCTCTACATCCTCTGTCTTTTTAATAGTGGCCATTCTGATAGGTGTGAAATGAGAGCTCATTGTAGTTTTTATTTCCATTTCCCTAATCAATAGTGATGTTGAGCATTTTATCATGTGGTTTTGTTTTGTATTGTTTTGCTATTTGTATTTCTTCTTTGGAAAAATGTTTATTCAAGTGTTTTGCCCATTTTTTACTAGGGTCGTTTGTCTTTACTGTTGAGTTGTAACATCTCTTTATATATCATGGATCTTAAAACCCTTATTGGACATGTGATTTCCAAGTATTTTCTCCCATTGAGTTGGCTGCTTTTTGACCAGTTTGACAAAGTCCTGTGAGGTACAAAAGTGTTCAGTTTTGAGGAGGTCCCATTTATCTATTCATTTCTTTTGTTGCACGTGCTTTGGGTATAAGGTCCAAGAAACCACCCCTTACCACAAGGTCTTGAAGATGTTTCCATACATTTTCTTCGAGTAGTTTTATGTTCCCAGCTTTTATATTTAGGTCTTTGATCCATTTTGAGTCGATTGCTGTATAGAGAGTGAGATAGGGGTCCTCTTTCATTCTTTTGGTTATAGATATCCAGTTCTCCCAGCACCATTTGTTGAAGAGACTGTTTATTCCCATTAACATGCACTTGGTAGGTTTGTCAAAAAACAGTTGAATATATATATAAATAACCTTTTTGTAAGCAAATGCACATATATGTATATATATTTATATATCATTTTACAAATATTGGTATGTATTGTGAAAATTTTGAATTTTACCCACAATAAAAAATAAATAAATTAAAAAAAAAAAACAAAAAAAACAGTTGACCATAGAGGTGAGGGTTTATTTCTGGGTTTGCAATTCTATTCCACTGATCGATGATTCTGTCTTTATGCCAGTACGATGCTGTTTTGACCACTGTAGCTTTGTAATATGTTTCAAGGGTAGGCAGTGAAATTCCTCCCATGTCACTCTTCTTTTTTAGAATGCTTTTGACAATTTGGGTATACTTTCCCTCCAGATGAATTTGATGATTGCTTTTTTTTTTTTTTTTTTAATTAATTTCTTTTTATTTTTTAAAAGATACTTAAATTACATAAATGTTACACAAAAAATATAGGTAATCCCATATGCCCCACTCTCCACAACTCCCACACCCTCCCACATGAACATCCTTCATTAGTGTGGCACATTCATCTCAACTGATAAATGCATCCTGGGGCATTGCCACTGAGCATGGACCATAGTTCACATTGTAGTTTACACTCTCTCCCACACAATTCTTCATGTTATGGGAAGTTATAGAGTGGCCTATATCTGTCAGTGCAATGTCTTTCATGGGAATTCCCAAGTCCCAAAAAGGGCTCTGTATTACACCTGTTTTTCCCTCTCCCTACCCCCTCCCCAGAGCCTCTATTGGCCACTGCCTCCACATCAGTGTTGTAATTTCTTACTTTTCTAGAATCACAATAACTATATAGTGGAATACCAGTAAGTCCACTTTGGACCATAGTTCATTCCTCATTCCTGAGGTTTCTGGGGTGGTGATATCCACTCTACCTCTCATTGAGAGGGGGCTTCAATGCCATACAGACAATGGATGAGAGTCTCTTGCTTTCAGTTTCATGGCATGGTGGTTGTCAATCCTCACCTCCTTGTTAGTTGTCCTGGGTGAGTCCAATGAACTGGAGAGTAGGTATTGCAATTCTGCTGAGACTCAGGGCCCAGCTGGCACATGGCCAGGCCAAAGATTCCAGTCTCTTAGCTGTATACCTACAAACTCCAGCACCAAATATAAGTTTAAGCAGAAGAGTCAAAATAGCCATGTGTAGGGAAGCCAGAACTGAGTCCAACTCTGTCAATTTCAGGAGCATAAAATAAATCCAAATTATGGCCCATTGGCAAGGCACCAAACTCTGGAGCTATCTGCCCTGACCATAGGACCTGTGTTTCTCCAGAGCCCTCAGGAGCCCCACTATTTTGGGTAATATCCACTTTGGCAGTCTGTGAAATCCTGCTGAGATATGCATAAGTTTTACCTCTGGGATGAACTCCTGACACACTTTTAAGTCTCTTAGCCATATAAACTCATTTGTCTTTACCTTTTCCCCCTTTTATTTGAGGTCTTTTTTTCCAGTTGCATATAGTTGGTGCCTCCCTTGGTGTCAGGGAGGCTCATCCTTGGGAGTCAGAGGCCACATTTGAGCAACAAAAAGGCCCTCGGGAGGCAACTCTTAGGCACCCCACAACACTGAGCTAAGTCTTCTTAATTGCAAGAGCAAAGGCTCACAAACATAGTTGCCAACATCAAGGGCCCATCAGTGGACCATGCTCCTTTGCAAGTCATTGCCCCTGCACTTGGTCCACCATTGCTGCTCCATTAAAAAACATGGCAGAGCTCTACAGGATGGGAATTCAATATTCCCTCAGTTATTGTGTGAATCTCCACCTACTGTGACAAAGCCACATGAACATTTGAATACATTTATATGCCTTACATGTAAGTCCTGGTGAACTTTCTCCCTATATCCCCCAACACTGACACCCCCCACCAATGCTCCTCCCCTACCCTAGTTGTAACTCTCCTGTGATCCAAAGCTTCTTCAAATATGAAGCCAACAGGACAACCAGCAAGATGGTGGCAGAGTAAAGAGCTCCTAGAATCAGCTTCTGCTCCGGGGCAGTTGGTGATCACCCAGAGCTATGTAGAGCACTTGTTTGGGGGTTTCAGGAGGCCAGAAGTGCATTTTGCAATATCCTTACAAGAATGGAAGGATGAGACTGCCCATCTTCAGAGAAGATTCATAAGTAAAGCACTCCATGCCATGGAAGCTGGTGCCCATCCTTCACTGGAGGCACAAGCCACCCCGGTAGCTGTTCCGCAGCTGGAATTGGAAGCTCCCCTTCCCAGAAATGGGGGAGGTAGAGACCATTGGGCACCAACTTCAGCTACTGATTAATAAATTCAAAATTCAGTGGGATAAAGTAAAGTATAATCCTAAGCACAGCTAAAGTTTGAACCTGTCCAAGTCAGAAAGAGACCAGTAGCCACCATCTTAACTACACTTGACTCGAGGGGAAGCAGGGCTGACTGAAAATCACAGTGCTAGTAGGGAACAGCTTCTTTCCATCTAGATCAGATTGCCATTCTAGCCTAAGCCCCAGGCCCACCTTGGGCAGGTAGGAAGCTGGGGGAATCTGCGCCAGCCTCTCTGGGAAACTACAGGCCTCACCACAGAGGCTGGTGATCATCGTACTTTGGAAGTGCAAGCCACCCCAGGAGCTATTCTATGGCAGGAATTGGAAGCTCCGTTTCCCAAAAATAGCGGAGGAAGAGACAGTTGGTCACCAATCTCAGCTACTGATTAGTAAATTCATCTGGCTAAAATATAACCCTAAGAACAGCTAAAGTTTGAGACTGTCCAAATCAGAAGGAGGCTAGTAGCTGCCATTTTTACTCCACTCCACCCTCAGCATGAGTGGAAGCCAGGCTCACTGAAAATCACAGTGATGGTAGTAACTGTTTTTTTTCACCCAGATTGGCCTGCAGCCCTAGCCAAGGCTTCAGCCCCACCTCTAGCAGGGAGGAAGCTGAGAGAGGCCTGAAAGAGAGCCTAGATATGAAGATTATATCAATAAAAATAACAAAGTGTCAAAAGAATGGTGAAAATATAATATGACAGATAAAACATAAATATTCAGGAATAAACTTAACCAATGATGTAAAGCACTTTTATTCAGAAAACTACAATTCATTCTTACAGGAAATTTAAAAAAAAGACTGAAATAATTGGAAGAATATTCCATGCTCATGGAATGGAAGACTAAATATCATTAAGATGTCAATTCTACTCAAATTGATGTACAGATTCAATGCAATCCTGCTAAGCATTCTACCAGCATTTTAAAAATAAATGGATAACATGATTATCAAATTTATTTAGAAGGTAAGGGGTACTGAATAGCCAGAAACATCTTAAAAAGGAAAAGCAATATTGGAGGACTCTCATTCCTGGACTTTAAGTGTATTACCTAGCTACAGTGTTAAAAACAGCATGGTCTTGGCATAAAGACAGACACATAGACCAATGGAACCAAACTGATGGTTAAAAAACAGACCCTCACATCTATGGTCAAGTGATTTTTGACAATCCTGTCAAACCCACCCAGCTCAGCCAGAACAGACCATTACAACAAATGGTGCTGAGAAAACTGGATATCCATAGCAAAAGAAGGAAAAAGGACCCCTATCTCACACCTTATACAAAAAGTAACTCAAAATGAATCAAAAACATAAATATAAAAGCAAGAACTGTTAAACTTCTAGAAGAAAATGTAGGAAAATATCTTCAAGATCTGGTGGTGCGTGGTGGATTCTTAAAGGAGATAAGAGGATGACTGAGATGGACTACTGATATTTAATGTATGTAGAGAGTTGATGGTAACATAGTGAGTAACAGCTGGTTTATAAATGGGAATGTGGCTGAAAATGGTAGTCTAGGGATGTAAATGCCAATTGACAGTAAGCTAGAGAATTATCTAGGAACTGAATGTTACAGTAAACCCAGAGGTGGATGAGAATAGTAGTTGATGGTACAGATTCAAGAGGGTCCTTTGTGAGCTAGAGCACATATACATCCCTATTGCAGGGTGGTGGGAATGTGGAGAAGCATGGGAGAAATATAACTAGAGGTGTCTATGGACTGTGGTTAACAGTAATAGTGGAATATTCTTGCATCTATGCCAAAGATGTACTGTGTTGATAATGGGGGAGTATGGATATTGTGTGCCAAATGTACACTGTGGAACTGGTAATAATGGGATAGTATTATCTCATAATCTGTAACAAATGTTCCACCGTGGTGTGGTGGGTTGATAGAGGGGTGTTGTATGGGAATTCTACACATGTGCATGATTGTTTTGTAAATTTACAACTTTTGTCATAAAAAATATATTTAAAAAATAATGGGGTGGGTTGGGAGAAAAATATACCAAATATAATATAAGAAGTATAATCGTAGTTAGATTTTGGCAATATTCTTTCATAATTTGTAACAAATGTCTAAAAACAATGCAAGGTGTTGGTGGAGGGTTGATGTATTGGGACCCCTGTATGATGTTATGAATGTTTGCTTTGTAAGTTCAGAACTTTTACTATACACTTATTGTTTATGTATGTTCATGTATAAATGGTATAATAATAGGGTGGATTGGGGGGAAAATATTTTGGTTAGTGGTAATATTTTGAGGATTCTCTTTAATCATTAGTTAAAAATGCTTAACAACAATGCAAGGTGTTGGTGGTAGGGTAAGGTATGAGAGCCCTGTATATTGTTAGGTATGTTTGTGTTTGTAAGTTCACAACTATTGCTATACACTTATTGTTTATGTATGCTCATGTATGAGTGATGTACTTCAATAAATTTTAAAAAAGTAAAAAAAAAAAAATGAAGACAATAAAATAGCCAAACACAGTTAATAGGAAAATGAAATTATAATGATAAGCTTAAATGTAAGACATAAAATATGTAAAAATTTAAAAGAACTAAAACTAAAATAAAATTAAAAGATTAGGATATTAAAAAATAATGAAATATTAAAAAAATATTTTTTGACATTTTGCCTTTCTTCATTGTAATATTTGTTGTCCTGTATCTAGAGTGACATTTTCTTCCATTTATTCCCCAGTGTTTTCCTTTTTTCATTTTGTTTTCAAAGAAGTTGTAGGTCACAGTAAAGTCACATACAGACTACAGGGGACTCCCATATACCCAACCTCCTCCCCCTTTCTCCCTTCCCATATTTATACCTTTTTATATATGGATGGTACCTTTGTTATAACTGATATACAGATAGTGCAATATAGCTACTATCCATTGTCAATGGTTTACATTAGGTTTTCATTTTAGACTGTATGCTTTTATAAATTTTGATGATATTTAACATGGCCTGTGCCCATCGTTGCAAGATCATGTAGAACACTTCCATTGCCCACTAATTACCCCCTGTTTCATCTATTCTATTCCTCCCTCCCCTTCCCCTTGGGGCTCACAACGATCTCCCCAGCTTTACTCCTTGGATGACAAGATTCATAGTTACTTCCACAACACTGAGGTCCTGACACACTGGTTTGTCCTCCCCAATTAGGAAATGCCCATGCTCTTGAGACACTCATGCCCCTCTGTTTGTGAACATGTTTCCCCCCCCCCCAGGATGGGAGTCCAACTCCTTCCCACTCATTATGTGCATCTTCACCTCCTGATACAACTCATTATGACACAACGATCACTTGCGTATTCCCTAGAGGCCTGCTCCAGGTGCACGGTGTCCCAAATGCCCCACTATCCAATAACCTAAACCAGTAACCCTTCCTTGTCATATTGCTGTAAGATCGTCCCCAACTTTGTACTTTCCACCACATACCCACCAATCCCCAGTGTTCACCTGGTCCCTCCCAACCCCTCCCCCCAGTTCCATGGATCTTCCAACCCATCCTCCCCAATCTACCCACCTGTCAAACCTGCACCACCCAACCCAATAGTATCACTACCCTCCTGTCATATCCCGTCAATGCCCAAATACACACTTTCATCTTATCATAGATTACATCCATATGGGCATTGGATCACAACCTTCTTCTACCTTTCTATTTCCTGTAAACCTATCTTCCAGAGAGTTGCTCTCTGAGTCTGCTCGATTTCCTTAATTCATATCAGTGAGGTCATGTAATGTTCTTCCTTCAATGCCTGGCTTGCCTCACTCAACTTAAGGTCCTCAAGAGTCATCCATGTTATCCCATGTGTTGGCACTGTATTCCTTCTTACAGCTAAATAATATTCCATTGTATGTATGTACCAAATTATGTTTATCAATTCATCTGTTGATGGGCATTTGGGTTGATTCCACCTTTTGGCAATAGTGAATAATGCTGCCATGAACATTGGTGTGCATATATATGTTTGAGTCCTTGCTTTCAGTTCTTCTAGGTATATACCCAGCAGTGGAATTGCTGGATCATATGGCAGTTCTATAGTTAGTTTTTTGAGGAAGCACCAAACTTTCCTCAACAATGGCCGGACCATTCTACACACGCAAAAGCACTTGGTAAGGGTTCCCATTCTTACACGTCCTCTCCAACACATATAGTCCTCTGTTTTTATAATAGCCACCAGTCTAATGAGTGTAAGATTGTATCTCATTCAAGTTTTGATTTGCATTTCCCTAAAGGCTACTGATGTTGAACAGCTTTTCATGTGCTTTTTAGCCATTTGTATTTCTTTTTTGGAGAAGTGTGTTTTCAGGTCACTTGCCCATTTTTTAAATGGGTTGTTTGATTTTTATTTTCGAGGTGTAGGATTTCTTTGTATATGCTGCATTTTAGGCTCCTGTCAGATATATGGTTGCCATTTTCTCCCATTGGGTAGGCTGCCTTTTTAATTTCTTGATAACCTCCTTTGTGGTGCAAATGTTTTTTAGTTTTGAGGAGATCCCATTTATCTGTTTTTTCTTTTGCTGCTCGTGCTTTGGGTGTGAAGTTACTGAAACCATTTCCTATTACAAGGTCCTGTAGATGTTTCCCTGTGTTATATTCCACGGTCTTCTTCCTATCCCCACACCAGTTCAAGAATGTGTAGCAAACAAAGGCAGATTGAGAGAAACTGTGGGGAAGAAAGATATGGAAAGAGGTAAACAGTCCATAGGATGTTCTAAAACTTTTGTTTAAATAATAACCTCCAAAAGAGTGAAATAATAAAATGTATGTCTGGAAATTCAGAGCATGGACTATAGGGAAAGTCCTTCACGAAGTATAAATTTAAAGGGCTGGTAACTTTCAAAGGAGCAACAGCAAAAATAGTGCATTGGGGATGCAGATGTCGCTCAAGTGCTCGAGTGCCTGCTTCCCATGTATGAGATCCCAGGTTTAACCCCGGTACCTGCTTAAAACAAGCAAATGAAAAAAACCAATTCTCTTTGGAAGTGGCTATAGCTCAGTGGTTGAGTGCCTGCTTCCCATGCATCAGGTCCTGGATTCATTCCCAGGTACCTCCTAAAACAACAACAGATAGTACATTAGGAAATCCTGGTTTAGTCTATTCAAAAAAGCATCTAGTAAATGACAAAACTATCTAAATAAAATTTATCAGAAAACTGTATTAACCAAAAGCATACCACAACAAAAGGAACTTTGAATTATGACAGAAAAAACAAAAAACAAAAAAACAAAAACAACAGGTGAAAACGTGTAAGAGAGGTTTGGGTTGTTTTTATTTACCTTGGTCACATCCTCATCACCTTAGTAATGATTTTGAAGACTACAGCTTGTATTTCTGATACAATAATCTATACCAGAAGGAACAGAAAGGACCTACATTATTTTCTCTTTATAGTCTTGGCTGTTATATTAGATCTTTGATCCATCTTGAGTTAATTTTTGTATAAGGTGTGAGATGGTGATCCTCTCATTCTTTTGGATATGGATATACAGTTCTCCAAGCACCATTTATTGAAGAGGATATTCTCTCCCAGTTTAATGGGATTGGTGGCCTTGTTGAATATCAGTTGACTGTATATGTGAAGATTTTATATCAGAACTCTGAACTCGGTTCTATTGGTCAGTATGACCAATACCATACAGTTTTGACTGCTGTAGCTTTGTAGTATGTGTTAAAGTCAGGTAGTGCTAATCCTCTGATTACATTTTTCCTTTTCAATATGTCATTGGTTATTCAGGGCCTCTTGCTCTTCCAAATAAATTTCATAGTTAGCTTTCACAATTTAGTAATAAATGCTTTGGTTACTTTTATTGGAATTGTGTTAAATCGGTAAATCACTTTGGGTGGGATAGAAATCTTTTTTTCTTTTGTTTGTTTTTTCCTTTATTATTTTAAAAGATGGTTAGATTACATAAATATTACACAAAAATTGTAGGGATTCCCATGTTCCCCAGGATAGAAATCTTGTTTTTAGTCTTCCTATCCATGAACAGGTAGTATTCTTCCATTTACTTAAGTCTTCATTGATTTCTTTTAACAGTGTTGTGTAGTTTTCTGCATATAAGTAATTTACATCTTGCTCTATTGAATTCATCATTTCTTATTTTGTCAGTTTAGGCTGCTTGTGTGTTTCGTTTATATGAATTTGTCCGTTTCTTCTAAATTATCCATCTTGTTGGCATGTAATTTTTTGAAATATCCTTTTATGATACTCTTTAATTCAGTGGGGTCAATGGTGATATCTGCTTCCTTGTTTCTTATTTTATGCATTTGCATCTTCTCTCTCTCTTTGTTAGTCTTAGAGTATATCAATTTTATTAATCTTCTCAAAGAACCAGAATTTTATTTTATTTATTTTTCCCAGTGGTTTTTTAGTTTCAATTTCATTTAGTTCTGCACTAATCTTTAATTTCCTTCTTTTTACTTCCTTTGGGGTTAGTTTGTTGTTCTTTTTCTACTTCCTCGAGGTGTGCAGTTGATTTTAGCACTTTCTTCTTTTTTACTATAGACATTTATGGCTATGAATTTACTTCTCAGTACAGCTTTTGCTTCAACATATCATATATGATATTGTATTGTCATTTTCATTCACTTTAAAATAGTTACTTATTTCTTTGCAATTTTCTCCTTGACCCACTGATTATCTAAGAGTATGTTGTTTAACTTCCATGTCTTTGTGCCTAATCTGCTTCACTGCCCCTTGCCGATTTCCGGCTTCATTCCATTGTGGTCAGAGAAATTACTTTGTGTCATTTCATTCTTTCTGAATTCATTGAGAGTTGTTCTGTGGCCTAGCATGCGGTCTATCTCGTAGAATGATGCATGTGCTCTTGGGAAGAATGTACCCACTGTATTTGCGTGTAATGTTCTATATTTGTCTGTTAGGTCCAGATCCTCTTATGTATTATTCATGGTCTTTGCTTCCTTATTGATTCTCATTGAGATGTTCTAATGGTGATAATGGTGTATTAAAGTCCCCCACAATAATTATAGAGGCATCTATTTCTCCACTTAGTGTTTCTCATGTTTTCCTTTTGTATTTGGGGTGCCCTGGTTAGGTGGATAAATGTTTATGATTGTTCTTTCTTCTTGATAGATTTCTCCTTTTATTAATATATAGTGTTCTTTTTCTGTCTCTTAGTATAGCTACTCTTGCCCTCTTCTGTTTATTGTTTGCATGTAAAATTGTTTTCCAGGCATTCATTTTCAGTCTCCTTGCATCTCTGGACATAAGGTCAGTTTCTTGTAGGCAGCATATGGATGAGTCATATTTCCTTATCCATTCTGCCAATCTGTGTTTCTTGACTGGAGATTTTAAGCCTTTAACATTGTTTTATACTGTCAAGGAATGACTGACATTAGCCATATTTTCTTTAAGTTCGTGTATGAGATATATTGTTTTTATTTCTCTTTTCATCTATTTAGTTATTTTTGCACTCTCCTCCACGTCTCTTTCTCCTATTTTTCCCTTTCATCCTGCAGAACTTCCTTTGCTAATTCTTGAAGTGCAGGTTTCTTATTCGCACACTCTCTTAATTTCTGTTTATCTGTGAACATTTTGAACTCTCCCTCAATTTTGAATGCCAGCTTTGGCAGATAGAGAATTCTTGGCTGGAAGTTTTTTCTTTTAGCACCTTCATTCTATCACACCACTGCCTTTTTGCCTGCATGGTTTCAGATGAGAAATCAGCACTTAATCTTACCAAGCTTTCTTTGTATGTGATGGATCTCTTTTCTCTTGCTGCTTTCAGTATTCTCTCTTTGTCGTGAGCATTGGTCAATTGACAAGTATATGTCTTGGGGGAGGCCTGTTAGGATTTATACTGTTTGGGATCCGCTGCACTTCCTGGACATGTACATCCATCTTCCTCAATAGGGTTGGGAAATTTTCAGCCATTATTTCCTCCAACAGTCCTTCTGTCCCCTTTCCCTCCTCTTCTACCTCTGGGATGCCTATAGTGTGTGTGTATATGCATTTTGCATTGTCATTCAAATCCTTAATTCCCTGTTGCATTTTTTTCTCTTTTTATCTATCTGTTTTACTATCTGATTTCAGATGTACTGTCTTCCACATTGCTGATTCTTTCCTCTGCCCATTCAAATCTGCTGTTATGTGCTTCCATTGTGTTTTGGATTTCTTGGATCGTGCCATTCATCGCCATCGTATCTGTTATCTTTTTATGTGTGTTTACAGTTTCTTTGGTATGTTCTCCCAGTGTCTTCTTAATAACCTTAATCTCTTCCTTCACTTCATTAAGTTAATTCATGATATTTGTGTGTCCATTTTTAATTAGTTGCATGTTCTGCATCTCCTCTTGTTTTTTTAGTTTGTCGGTAGACTGGGCCATATCTTCCTGTTTCTTAGTATGGCTTACAATTTTTTGTTGCTGTCTAGGCATTTGTTTATCTTGATGGGTTTATTTAGTTTGTTTGCTTCTCTTTCTGCCCTAGGGTTTTATTTTGTTGTTTCTTGCATTGTAAGGTTCCACAGCCGTTGTCTGTGTTCCCTTGGAAAAAATATGACCAGAGTAAAGGAAAGATATAAGAATAGAAAAAGAATAATATTAGTAATAATAATAATAATAAAAGTTAGAAGAGAAGTCATAGAAGACCTAGGAAGGTAAATAATTAACACAAGTAAAAAATCATAAGAAGTACAGGAAAATCAGTTTTAAAAAGTGAAATAGAAAAAAATGAAAAGAGAAACAAAATAGGGAAACATATATTGAATATATTAAAAGCCCAGAACAATGAGAAGAGAGGGAAAGAAAAAAGAAAAGAAAAAATAAAGTAAAAAATAAAACTGAGAAAAAGTGTGAGAGAAATAAAAAAAAAAAAATTGAAGCCCAAGTAAAAAGAGGTGTTATAAATGAAAAACAACAGAAAACAGGAGTTAGAAAAATAAAGGAAAGAAAGGAAATAATATAGGTAGAAAACAATCAGTAAAAGTAAAAAAAAAAAGGGAGGGGGTAACAAAGAAAGAGGAAACACAAAAACGAGACAAAACAGCAGCAGCAACAACAACAAAACAATGGGGGAAAAGCAGCCTTCCCTTTAGGTCCCTAAGGAGCTTCTCAGGCTGCTGGTGTTCATCAGTCCATTACCTTGCAGCCTGTACTCTGCAGGTGATGTAACAGGTTTTAGTGATTAAAAATTTTAAAGGTTAAAATGAAAAAAAGGAACTTGTTTTTTAAAAAAGAAATAACAGATCTAAGAAAGACTAAAACCAAAAGAATGTCCATATGTTCTTTGTCATAAACTATAAGCTGGGTTCCTGATAACCAGGTGGATCATGTTCTTGATTGACCTGGGAATCAAAGCAGGGGCCTTGTATAATATGTAAAGCAGGAATTCCTGCACTGAGCTAAATTGTCTCTATAGGTTAATCAGTCTTTAGAGAGCTATATTCCACCTTTTCCCCAGGTGTTTTTAGACTTCTATAGGTTGCTAGAGTCCTGCTGATTAGATGGCTGTCCCTTACCCCTCTCTAATCTAATTGCTTTCTTTCCCCAGGAGGGCAGCTGGGTGTGACAGCCTACCTGAGTGGATTCCCCTCCCCTCTCCCAGTCAGGTTGGGGTCCATCCCAAGATCCAAAGGGGACTTAGCTAGGCACACTCACCACAAAGAAACCACTCTCGAGCCTCTGCGAGACCCTTCTTCCTCCCAGGGAATGCCCCTGCCCAGTCCCTCAGCAGCAGCAAGCCAGGGGCCATGTGGTTACTTGCCATGATTGTGGGGTATATGTGCTGTTTCCAGCCACAGGGGCAAGGAACTCATGGGTTTATTTATCTTTCCAGTACCTTCCTAGATGTCTCAGAGCACCTTCCTGTTCTATATATATCCAAAACACCTCCTTTACATAGGTACCTGACTTCTCTCCACTTTTTTTGTGAGAGGGTCAGTCTCTACGTACCTACTCCATCACCATTTTCCTATAATTCCTCAAGGTTATTTTTTGATACTTTGTTCCTCTTATTCTATATCCTTGCAATTGTCTGTGTTCCCTTGGAAAAGAAATATTAGGGCCAGAGGAAAGGAAATATGTAAGAGAAGAATTATAATAGTAATAATAATACAAAAAATGTAAAAGAGGAACCATAAAAGAGCTTTGAAACTAAGTAATAGCGTGGAAAATCATAAAAAAAATACAAAGGAATAAGAATAAAAAGAGTTGGAATAGAAAAAAATTAAACAAGAAACAATATAGAAAAAATAGAATGAATTAAAAGTCCAGACAGATGAATAGGAAAAAATAAAATAAGAAACAAAATAGAAAAGAAATAGAATGAATTAAAAGCTGAAACAGATGAGAAGAGAATAGAAGGGGGGAAACAAAGGAGAGAGGCAAAAAGAAAATATGAAGGCCAAACAAGAAGTTGTAGAATGAAAGTAAAGCAACAGAAGACAGAAAAATGAAGGAAAGAAGAGATATAAAGTAGTTTGAAAAAATAAGTAAAAGGAAACAAAGAAAGAGAAAAAAACAACAAGAAACAGAAGAGTAACAAAGAAGCAACCCAGGAAAAACAGTCTTCCCTCTTAGGCCTCTAGAGACCTTTTCAGGCTGCTGGTACTCGTCAATCACCTTGCAGCTTGCCCTCCGCAGGTGATGTATCCAGTTTTAGTGAGTAAAATAAAGGAAAAAGAAAAAAAACCATAAAGCAAAACAATAAAAACTGAGTCTATAAGTTCCCTAACATAAGGTGCTGGCTTGTGCCTTATCTCTCCCTGGATCCCTTCTCTTAGGAGGTATCAGGGCTTCAACCAGGTACCTACATGCAAGGGAGGGATTCCCCCACTGGGCTACAGCAGCTCTCTAGGCTAAATAGGCTATTGAATGTGTGTCTGGCTCTTCTTGCCCCTGTTTCCCTTAGGGAGTTGGACTTCTAACAGTTTTCAGGGCCAGGCTAGTTAGGTGCCTGTCTCCACCCCTTCCTTGACCAAGTTCCTCTCTCCCAGGGCAGCTGGGTGTGTGACAGCCTGCCTGAGCAGATTCCCCCTCCCCTCTCCCCAGGGCAAGGTCATTTCTGGCTGGTATCCTCCCCGTGATTCAGAGGGGACTCAGATGCCTCAAACCACAGAAAGGAAACCACTCTCCACCCTTCACCAGAACCCCTTTCCTCCCAGGCAATGCTCCCTCCCACTCAGCTGGCCTTTGAGAGCCAGGGATTCCACAGAGGCTATTTGCCTTGAGGGTGGGGCTTACCCACCACTTTTTCCAGCCACAGGGGTGAGCAACTCCCGGTTTCACCTTGGGCTCTTTGTCTCTTTGTCCACCTCCCTCCAGAATGATGCCTGCAGCCTCCTGCTCTGTGGATTCCCAAAACAGCTCACTTGGCTAAGGCACTGTCCCCTCTCTGCTGTTCTTTGCGAAAGAGCTAGCAGTGCCCACTTACATTGACACCATTTTCCCATATTAGTTTATCTACTTTACCAATTTTTAGTCTACTCAGTGAGTAAAAGGAAAACATGAGAACGATGTCTCACCAAATGGAGAATATCAGTAAAGAGCTAGAAAGTATAAAATCAACAGATATGGAAATTCTGGAGTTGAAAAGTACAATCAATGTTAAGAGAACTTCTCTAGATGTGGTCATCAACAGTTGTGTCCCTGACTAAAGAACTGAACAACCCCCTCAGCAGCCTGGAATGTGCCCCTTCCTGTTTCCGTCCTTCCTCACCTAGATTGTGTCCATTCCAAAAGATGTAGCAGCAACAGAAGTGGTAGAAGAATAGAATCCAGAAATGTCCAAAATGTCAGGAAGAAAGTTTTCATACTTTAAAACATTTCATTAAAAATGTAGAAAGAGAAACAGATCTGTGTTGTTGGGAAAGCTATTTTCAATCTCGCTTGTGTCTATAAAATTTTTTTAATTGTATGAATACCAACAGAAAAAAAATTCATGTTATTTTCAAGTACCAAGGTGATATAGGGAGAAAAGGAGTAAGTGCAGAGTAATCCACAACAAACAAATGAAAGCTCTTCCTTGGGATCTACATTATGTACTGAAATATACTTTCTGAAAAGTAGATACAAGGCATTATGAAAATGAAGCAATACATAAGAAATCATAAATTTTAAAAAACTTAAAAAATGAGAGGTAATAAGAAAATAAGGAAAATGAAAAAAATTGTTCAAAATTGAAATGAAATCTGTAAGAAATAGGGTGCCAACGTAATGCTTAAGTAGAAAGAGAAGGTGAAAAGAAATAAATGGAGAATGTTAAAGACTTGAAAAACAACTACAGAGGATGAGGAGTGGTACAGATGGCCCAATAGCTGAACCCTGGAGAGCCTGAGCCAGAAAGTGGGTGGGGCCATCCCCAGTCAGAGGC
>JAKSZT010054352.1:19748-30850 GCA_026826555.1 Tolypeutes matacus | reverse complement strand
TTTTTTTTTTTTATTATCGAAATAATGAAAATGCTCTAATGATGACTGAGGTGATGAACGCACAACTATGTGATTGTGCACTTTGGATGAATTGTATGCTTTGTTAGTATATATCAATAACATCGATTTGTTGTTTTTTTTTTTTTAAAAAAATGCAAACAGCACTTAAAAATGGGAAAATATGTGAATACACATTTACCAAAGAAGAAATGTTCAATTCTCTTCAACACCAGAGAAATACAAGTTAAAATTTGCTATGAGTTATCATATACACATACTAGAATGGATAAAATCAAGAGAGATAATACCATCTATTAAAGATGTGGAAAAACTGGGGCCCTCATACGTTTCTGGTGAGAATGCAAAATGGTGCTGACACTTTGGGAAACAATTGTCAGTTTCTTAAAAATATAAACTTACCATAATTCTTGCTAATTCCACTCTGAGAAATCTATCTAAGACAAATGAAATCATGTCCGTGCAATTATTCCTGGGGCAAGTTCATGGCAGCAAAAACTGGGGAAAAAAATGCAAATGCCTATTAACTGGTGCATGGATAACAAAATGTGGTACATCCATAAATGGATTTGCAGCTTTAACTATCTCATTTCAACCTCCGCCCATGCCGCCCCTGGAAGCAGCCCCACCCAGCCTGTTCCCAACCTGCTTGGAGGGCACGCAGGCCTTTGCAGTACTAACTTTAGCATAAATTATAGATTCAAATACAACAGAAGAACATGTGTAGGGAAACCACAACTGAGTCCAACTCTGTCACTCTGGGGAGCACAAATGCCAAAGTAGGGCACGCTGGCAAGGCACCAAATTCTTGAGCTGTCTGCCCTGACTCTATTGTCTGGATGTCTCCAGAGCCCTCAGGAGCCATGCTATTTGGGGTAGTATCCTCTTTGGCAGTCAAAGAGATCCTGCTGAGAAGTGCATAAGCGTAACCTCTGGAATGACCTCCCAATTCACTCTGAAGTCTCTTAGCCATATAAACTCATTCTTCTTTACCTTTTCCCCCTTTTGGTCAAGGTCTTTTTCCAGTTGCATTGCAAGCTGGTGCTTGGTAGTAATTCCTCAGTGCCAGGGAGGTTCATCCCCAGGAGTCATGTCCCATGCTGCGGGGAAGGTTATGTATTTATATGCAGAGTTCAGCTTAGAGTGAGGCCACATTTGAGCAACAAAGAGGCTCCCAGGAGGCAACTCTTAGGCACCCTATAATACTGTTTCAATTTGAAGAGTAAAGGTTCATATGCACAGTCATAAGTATCAAGGGCCCCTCAGGAGACCATCCTCTTTCACTAGTCATTGCCCCTGTACTTGGGGGATTCTTGCTGACCTATTAGAGAATGTGGCAGAGCTCCCCAGGATGGGAATTTGACATTCTTTCAGTTATTGTATGAATCTCCACCTACCATGGCTATAGCCAATGAATATTTAAACACACTTACATGCCTTATATGTATGCTCAGATGAGCTTCCTCCCACGTATCCCCCATCACTGACACACTGCACCAATTATCCTCCCCTGCCACAGAGAACCGCAAGTGCTGGAGAGGATGTGGAGAGATGGGAATACTTATTCACTGTTGGTGGAAATGCAGAATGGTACAGCCACTGTGGAGAACTGTTTGGCAGTTCCTAAAAAAGTTGAATATAAACTTGCCACGTGACCCTGCAATACTGCTACTGGGTTTATATCCAGAAAAACTGAGAACAGTGACACAAACTGACATCTGCACACCAATATTCACAGAGGCATTATTCACGAATTCACGAATGCCAAAAGTTGGAAACAACCCAGGTGTCTATCAACTGATGAATGGATAAACATACTGTGGTGTATCCACACAATGGAATATTAAGCAGCTGTAAAAAGAAATGAAATCATAGAGCACATGACAACATGGATGAATCTAGGGGACATTATGTTGAGCAAAGCAAGCCGGACACAAGAGGACAAATACTGTATGACTGTGTTAATATGAACCAAATCTTTTGTGTAACATATTGCATGATTCAAAAAAAATTATATGTATTCAGTACATTTAATGGAGAAATGTATGTTTTTATCCAACAATGTTTACTTTTTATTTTCAAATTATTTATATATTCAATTATTAGATGTACAAAATAAAGTTCATAAAAATAAGTGAAGTTACACAGCCAGGAGGGGTCCAGAGGGAATGGGCCTCTAAATCCCAGACCTTACCTGCCCTGTGTACTCCAAGAAAGCAGAAAGAAGTAAAGCAGGGGAAGAAGAGAGAAAATTAAAGGTTCAAGTAACACACCAGGGCTTAGATCTAAAGAAAGCAAAGTGCCCCAGAAGATCTCTGGGGTTCGATACACACTTTTACTTGCAAAGTGCTGGGGTCCCTGCAAAACTTCCAGCCTGGGCAGAAACCTGCGTGCCTAGGCCCTTCCCAGGAGGGGTCCCCATTCATTGTGTCCCCCCAGGGCACACACCTAGTGTCAGTCACGCACCAGCCCCCATGAGCCCTTCCCTTGGGCATGATCAATTCTCCTCTAGCAATAACCCCCTTAAGAGCCAGCTGCTGAGGGCCAGTCACTAAGCAGACCCTTAACAGGTGGGAGGAAAAGAAATCTAGGCTCTGAGGCAGGAAAGGAGGCAACCTGCAATGGGAAGGTCCCCGTGGCACCGCCAAGAGTCAGGAGGGCAGGCAGAGGTCGGGGCCTTGGGGTGGACATTGGGGGGGACCGGGGGAGGGACCGTTGGGGTGGAGGGGCTGTGGGGGTAAGGACCGTGGGGGTTTAAGGACTGGGGAGGGTATAAGGACCATGGGAGGAGGGACTTTAGGGGGAGGTAAGGACCGTGGGGGGAGGGGGACCGTGGGGGGTGAGGATCGTGTGGGAGTAAGGACTGTGGGAGGCATGGACCGTGGGAGGAGGGGGGTGTGGGCCCGGGACTCTTTCTGATGTGGGGCCCCGCGCCGCGGCACAGCCGTCTGGGCCGGGACCCCGGCACGACCCCGCGCCCCCTCTCCCGCCCACGAGCCACCCGAGGAAGCAGCGCCCCCCGCCTGGCGCGGCCAGGACGCCAACAGGCCCGGAGGGCGCGCAGGACCGGCGGCCGTGCCGCCGCGCACAAATTTCCGTGAACCCCGCGCGGACCCCGCGCACGGCGGGCGAGCGGGAACTTTACGGGGGGCGCGGGACGGGCGCTCCCGAAACGCAGGAGGGGAAGGGTCGCTCGCCCCACTTTTTTCTGGGGGTTCCCGCAGGCCCCGCGCCCGCAGAGCCCGCGGGCGCTCCCCGCCCGTCTCGCGCCCCGCCCCGCCGCCAAGCTGCGCCCCATACTCACCGCTACCGCTGGGCCCGGGACGGGGTCCCCAGGGCGGGCCTCACTCGCTCCGCCGTCCGCCCGCACCGCGAGGCAGATGCTCCGTCCCTCGCTGCACTCCGGAGTCCGGGCGCGTCCTCGCACCGGAACATGCGCACCAGGACGGCGAGGCCGCGGCTCCAAAACACCCCGTGGACTGGGCGGGGCTTGAAGGAACCGGAGCACCACTAGCTCCGCGGGCCAATGAGCTCTGCCCCATGTTCCGGGACTCCGCCCCCAAATAGGGCAGGGCCCGCTCCGTGATGGACAGCGCCCGTCAGCCAATGAACATGCGATCCGGCTGGCGCTCGGGCTAGATCAGTGAAGGGTGGTTCAAAGGGGGTGGAGTGGAGTGACTGACAGGACTACAGCCGACCTGAATGCGGAGTGGCGGCAGGGCGGGAACACCGCGAAAGGCCGGGCCTGGGGATCCTGTCATTCTGTGGTAGGCAGGCGGCTCGCCTTGGTGCGATTTTATTGATACATATTAAAAAATTTATTAATTTTTTAATAAGAACGATCGATGGTATTCGTTATATCACATTGTTGTGCATTCATCACTTCCATCATCAGTAGTGCATTTTCATTATTTCAATAATAATAATAATAATAATAAACAAGAAACTTCTTCACCCCTCAATCTGTTTCCCCTGCTGTACAGAGATGCTATTTCTGGCTATTCTACCACAACTATTTATTTATCAAGTAGTTTTATTCAGATATATTCACATACCACACGATCTATCTAAAGTGCGTAATCAATGTCTTTTACTATAATTGTAATGTTGTGCATGCATCATAAGAAAAACTTTGAGAATTATTTCATTACTCCAAAAAGAAAAACTCCACACCCCTTAACATGCCTTCCTTAGCCCTATGTAACCACTAATCAAAGTTCATCTTTATAAATTGATTTATATTTACAATTTATATAAATGGAGTCATACAATATTTTTATTTTTACTTTGTACATTTAATGATTGAAATATAAACAATTAAAAAATAAGAAAACACACTTTCACTTCTCTGACTCTGCTCAAGTGTGTAGAAACGTATTGAAGGGATATGACGTGAGGGTAGTGATATTATTGGGTTGGGTGGTGCAGGGTTGACTGGGTAGATTGGGAAGGGTGGGTTGGAATGTCCGGGTACTGGGGGGAGGGTTGGGAGAGAGACCAGGTGAACACTGGGGATTTGCGGGTATGTGGTTGAAAGTACAAAGTTGGGAATGCTCTTATGGCAATATGACAATGAAGGGTTACTGGTTTAGGGTGTCAGGGGAACTTTTGGGACAGGGCACACCTGGAATAGGCTTCTAGGGAGTGTGTGAGTGAACATTCTGTCCTTATATGTTCTATCAGTGGGTGGAGACCCACATAATGAGCAGGAAGGAGTTGGACTCCCATCCTCAGGAGGACAAATTTGTTCACAAATAGACAAGCGAGAGTCTCTCGAGATCATGAGCGGTTCCTAATAGGGGAGGACAAACCAGTGTGTGAAGACCTCAGTCTTGTTGCGTGTAACTATGAATCTTGTCATCCAAGGAGTGAAACCAGGGGATCGCCATGAGTCTTGAGAGGAGGGGGAGGGAGGAATAGAATAGATTGAACAGGGGGCATTTAGTGGGCAGTGGAAGTGTTCTACATGATCTTACAATGATGGACACAGGACATGATAAATATCATCAAAATTTATAGAGGTGTACAATCTAAAATTTAAACCATAATGTAAACCATTGACCATATTAAGGAGCTATGTTTCACTATTTGTATATCAGTTATAACAAAGGTACCATCCACATATAAAAAGGTATTAATATGGAGGGGAATAAAGGGGGACGATGTTGGGTATATGAGAGTCTCCTGTATTCTGTGTGTGACTTTGCTGTGGCCTAAAACTTCTTTGAAAATAAAATGAAATATAGTGAGACACTGGGGAATGAGGGGGGAAGGTGCCATGGTACAGACAGGACACCAGATAATGCGGTGATGAAAGGCAAAATGTCAAAAAAAATTTTTTTTCAATATTTTTCATTTTTTAATACCCCCATCTTTTAATTTTATTTTAGTTTTAGTTTTTTTTTACGTATTTTATTTCTTATATTTTAACTTATTACTATTGTTTCATTTCCCCATTAATTGTATTTGGTTATTAGAATTCCTTCATTTTTGAGGAAGCTTTGGATCAGAGGAAGGTTACAACTGGGGTGGGGGAGGATCTGTGGCATGGGGTGTCAGTGATGGGGGATGAATGGGAGGGAACTCAACTGAGCATACATATAAGATGTGTAAAAATGTTCAAATGTTCATGAGGCATTGTCACAGTGGGTGGACTAACAATAACGGAGAGAATACTGAATTTCCAGCCTGGAGAGCTCAGCCACATTCACTAAGGGAGCAGCAATAGTCCCCCAAGTGCAGGGGCAGTGACTGGTGAAGGAGGATGACCCACTGATGGGCCCTTGATATCGATGACTAGGCTTATGAGCCTTTGCTCTTGATATTGAAACTCAGCCTATTGGTATGGGGTGCCTAAGGGTTGCCTCCTGAGAGCCTCCCTGTTGCTCAAATGTGGCCTCACTCTAAGCCAAACCCAGGATATGAATGCATTACCTTCTCCCCAGCATGAGACATGACTCCCAGAGATGAGCCTCCCTAGCACCAGGGGATTGCTACCAAACACCAAGTTGCAATGCAACTGGAAAGGGCCCTCCTATAAAAAGTTTATATGGCTAAGAGACTTATATGAGTTTATATGGCTAAGAGACTTCAAAGTGAGTCGGGAGGTCATCCCAGAGGTAACATTTATGCACATCTCTGCAAGATCTCATAGACTTCCAAAGTGGATATTATCCCAAATAGTGGGGCTCCTGATGCTCTGGAGACACCCATGTCATGGTGGGAAGCTCCGGAGTTTGGTGTCTTGCCAGTGGGCCCTACTTTGGAGTTTGTGCTCCTGAAAGTGACAGAGTTGGACTCAATTATGTCTTCCTTGCACATGGCTCATCTGTCCCTTCTATTCAAACCTATACTTGGTGCTGGAGTTTGTAGGTGTACATCTAGAGACTGGAGTCTTTGGGCTGTCCATGTGCCAGCTGGGCCCTGAACCTTGACAGAGTTGCAACACCTACTCTACAGCTCACTGGACTCACCCAGGACAACTGGTGGGGAGATGATGATGGACAACAGCCATCCCAGGGAATGGAGAGAGTCTGCAGCTGCAGGCAGGATAGCCCCATCCATCTTCCCCATGGAATATAAGCCCCCTCTCAAGAGTGTAGATTCTGAAGTCCTCGAAAAGCCACTCATAGAAATCTCCTGGAGATTCATTGGGTTTTTGAGTAACTAAAGTAGTCTTTGCCAAACACAAACAGAGGAGCGTGTCCTGATATTGCTGGAGTGCAGCCAGTCCCTGATCAGTGTTGTGCTTCTGGTGCTGCTTCTCATGCCCAATCTTCTGGGTTTAAGACGCCAGTGGGAGCCTGCTCCTTCAGCAACTTTCAGGCTTTTGTGAGGATCTGTTGTCTCTCCTCTGTATTAAACAAGTCAGGAGGAATTGGCAGCAATCATTCCAAGTAGGATGATGGGTTTGGAAAATGGATTCCATGAGGTCAATATGGGCCTGGGGCTTTTCCAAGTAGGAGGGGGTGTGGTGCTTCCAGTTTAAGAGGTCTATAGTTGTGAAGGGCTGGTAGTCTAATACAGGCTTCCTGGGATGGGTAATCCCATTCTCGCAGATCTGGGCTGGACCCTGTGTTTCACAGAGGGGCAGCTGTAAAACGGGTTGTGCCAACTGGAGCCTCCTTGCTAGTGGGGTTGCAGGGCTTTCCTCAGAGGGGGTCGATGTTCCCGGAGGGTCTGAAGGGGAAGGTGTTTCTGGGAGATCTGCCTGCACTCCTGGGCTAGGAGGAGGGCTAGAGTGGCTGGAGCATATGGTGGTGGGGGTGAGGGTGTGTCCTCCTCCAAGGACCCTTGATGAATGACTGGCTTCCAGAGCCCCATTCCCTGTGCAACCAAGACCCTGCTCTGTCCCTTTTTTCCAAAGCACAATTGAACCCAAGGGGGCAGATTCTGGGCTATCTACAACCAAGAGTCGATGTAGGGAAACTGATCAGGGTGACCAGGAATTCCTGTGATCACCAGCCACACTGCACAGACCCTGGTTATATCCAGGGTTCCTTCCAAGTGCCAGTCAACATTGAAAGTGGGTCACTCTACTTCACATAAGGTTCAGAGGGTCTGGGGTTCATCTGGATGCCATAATCTCTGGAAAAACCCTTCTTGAAATTCTTGAGCATGCAGTTTCAGATGGTAGGTTTTGACTGTGATGAGCCCATACCCTGCATCAGTGGCACAAGACAGACAAGGGAAGAGGTTGCCTCTTTCAAGGCCACTCAGATGCCCACCTGTCCGCATCTCTCACGAGAACTTAGGCTCATCTTAGCTAAGGCGCCCGGGTAAAGTTTGGGGTGGCTGTTATGCTGTATGACGTAGCCACGGAAAATAGGTTAGGACCCATGCGGGCTCCATAGCATAAAGCTTTGGAGTCACAGACTTGTACAGAAGACGCAAGCCTCTGCCATCCTCACTCACTCACACATAACACAGAGGTTATGCAGTCCCTCCCACAGGGATTGCCCTATTCTGGAATCTCGGTACTCGAGATTTCAAGAGGTGATCAGTCTCCTCTTCCATCCGGAGATGGGCCTGACTGAGGAATTGGCACCCAGGGCCTTACCTATCCAGAGACTTCTGGCATTGTTCAGTCTACCTCCCCACTGAGTCAGGCTGGAGTGTAGGGACACGGCTTGTGGGGACTGCCTCAGAAGGAGGTCCCATCAAGAGGACAGGCGGTGTCCACCTCATTCGCTCAGAGATGGCAGTCGGCCACACCCATCATCCTCAAGCCAAAGACCCTCCTTGATTGGGTCTTTCCTGGTCAGGGAACCAAACGTTGCGGCCGGCAGAAAGAAACCCAAGCAGCACTCTTGGGGGTATGGATGAACAAAGTTTTATTATGCGCAGGCCCAGAGGAGAGTCAAGTCTCCAAAAAATCTGAGCCCAGTTTTCCAATTTTCAAAATTTATATAGGAACAATAAGCAGTCAAATTCCTGAGCAAGTGGGCAGGCAGGGTTACAAAAGCAGAAAAACAAGGTTAGCTGATCTTCTTATCTTCACTAGGGTGGAAAAGAGTCATTATCTGTTTAGAGTTGTAAATTTCAATTCAAAGGGCCAGGTGGGAGTGCTTATCTTCCTGACATGGATTCCATGGAGAAAAAGGGGGGGAGGAGGGGAGAAAGGGACCAGGGACTGAGGGGAGTTTATTTTCCTAAAGCTGTGGGTTTCTGCCGAGGGGGGTTAGGGTCCCGGCACATCCCTTATCAGGTTCTCCAGTGAGAAATATAGCAGTGGAAATTTCTCCCATAGGTCCTAGGATATTTGCTTGGTGTGTGCAAGATCCAAGTTTGCAATATCATACAATTTAACCCTCCAAAGGAGCAAGCCATAACACCAATTTGTTTTATCACCTCATGGCAGCTTGTAGCAGTTTGATATTATTGGTGAATTCCAAAAAGAAATATCTGATTATGTTTGTAAACTGGTCTTTTCCTCTGAGCATATTAGAGTGTATTGGATTCAGAGGTTTTACTTTTACTTGATTAAATAATGATTGAGGCTTTGATAGGGCCACATCAGTAGGACATTGAGTCCCCACCACTTGGTGGGCAGGGACTAACAGAGAAATGGCAGTTCGGTTTTTTAATCCTGGATGGAGCCTGGGAAAGTAAGCACATAGAGAAGCTTGGTTGTGAGGAAGGACAGAAGGTCCCAGGAAAAGAGAAGGGCCATTTGCCTGATAGTATACAGGTGGCCTTGTGGAGAGACGCAAGCCTGAGCCCAGAGAGAAGCAAGCTCCTGAAGAGAGGAACCCAGGAAGCCTGAACTCTTGGCAGATGTCAGCAGCCACCTTGCTCCAACATATGGCAACAAACTTTGGTGAGGGAAGTAACATGCTTTAAGGCCTGGTAAGTGTAAGCTTCTGGTATTTTGCATCAGCACTGCTTTGGCTGACTAGTATATGGCTTCTCTATGGCCACTCTTTTTGTGTAGCCATAGGGCTGCTTCTTCATCACTTTTATAACTTCCTAACCTTAACTCTGGGTTCCAGGTATCACACAAGTACTTAAATTCTGGGGAGCTATTAGGTTATACCCAAAGAGCAAAGCATCTCAGGATTTAGAAATAACAATTAGAGATCAGAGCTCAGGAATAAATGTGACTGCTGCAAGAGCTTACAATCTAGGCCCTAATTTCCTAAAATAAAGCTATTTCTAGAGATTATTAATTCCATTTACAGTACAAGTTTCATTTAATTTTACTCGTTTACCAAGATTATATTAATCAACAGTCAAAAAATAAACTTTTGCCTTGCTTTTCCTTTAAAGTCCCGGTTTTTTTACAATGGGTGTGACTGCATGCTCTTTTAGAGAAGCATCCAAGGAAAACAGCATACCTGATGAGAAATTGTGGTTGTTTGTATAATATCACATTTTTCTAAGAATAACTAAAACTATAACCAACAATATTATCATGCTGATCAGTATTAGAATAGACAGTGATACCTTTTTAAAAAGTCTTTAATAATTTTTTATTCAATCCCCAAAAATATAATTACTTTACAAATTTATTTTTTTCTTTACATTTTCTTCTTTTAGAAAGAAGATAGTGTTTACTACAAAGAGACTTCAGCAGTACTGGAAGAAAACTATTTTTCTAATAACTTTATGAAAACTTAAGATTCCTAATGGAATCAAAATTATCTTCTTGCAACCATCACCTCAATATAATTACACATTTATAAGAACATTCATATGCCCATCTTAATAATATATTACTTTTAGTAATGTGGGTGATTAATTAAAACTTCAAAATGGTAAATGTAAGATGGATTTTCAAATGTATTAAGTGTATATATTCCAGCATCTCACTTTTTACAAGGTGAAAGAATAAATTATTTCTAATGGTTTGCAATTAAAGTTAACCTTAAGGGTTTTATTAGAATATTAAAGGTTTTCAGGCCTGAACATGATATTTAAGCGGGCCTCTATTTATCACAATGACCAATAAGTTACTAAAATAGTTTGAGAAAGACCTAACTTCCAAAATAACAGTGACTCTATTTTTTTTAAAACATTAAGGATATGATAAACCATTCTGATAAGGTACAGATTCTTTGTTTTTTATATACATGGATTAATTTTAAAGGGATTTTTATCTCTTTCCACTCAAAACAGACCAGCCAGTTAAGAATAATTTGTTACTTTAACAGAGAGATATTTTAGTTTTGCATCAGAACACCATTTGGTAAACAAATTTTAGCATAATTTACAGTTTGAGGGTAAGTTTTTTGCTACAAAGTTATTTTCTGTAAATAAAATCAACTCCTAGATTTTTACTTAATGATTTTCCAGAATCTTTCAGTTTGGAAAAATTCTTTTATAAACTTCCCATAACCATCCATAACCACATAAACTGGTTACTTCATCTCAAGAAAAATTCCATCTTTAAATTAGTTTATTGGATTATAGTAAACAATAAGTGAAATTCACTTCCACTAACCTTTCTACAACTTGCCATATGCATTCAAGTCTAGTCTTACATATTTCCATCCTAATTTTATGAAAACCAGCCATCTTATCTTAGGACAAAAAAGGCCCCTTAAACAAGCTTTCACAAGCCTTCTACTTCTTTCATATTCATT
>JAKSZT010054352.1:286-19648 GCA_026826555.1 Tolypeutes matacus | reverse complement strand
AGTGGGGCTCCTGAGGGCTCTGGAGAAACACAGGTCCTATGGTCAGGGCAGATAGCTCCAGAGTTTGGTGCCTTGCCAATGGGCCATAATTTGGATTTATTTTATGCTCCTGAAAGTGACAGAGTTGGACTCAGTTCTGGCTTCTCTACACATGGCTATTTTGACTCTTCTGCTTAAACTTATATTTGGTGCTGGAGTTTGTAGGTATACAGCTAAGAGACTGGAATCTTTGGCCTGGCCATGTGCCAGCTGGGCCCTGAGTCTCAGCAGAATTGCAATTCCTACTCTCCAGTTCATCAGACTCACCCAGGAGGTGAGGATTGACAACCACCATGCCATGAAACTGAAAGCAAGAGAATCTCATCCATTGTCTGTATGGCATTGAAGCCCCTCTCAATGAGAGATAGAGTGGATATCACCACCCCAGAAACCTCAGGAATGAAAAATGAACTATGGTCCAAAGTGGACTTACTGGTATTCCACTATATACTTATTGTGATTCTAGAAAAGTAAGAAATTACAACACTGATGTGGAGGCAGTGGCCAATGGAGGCTCTGGAGGGGGGGGTAGGGAGAGGGAAAAACAGGTGTAATACAGAGCCCTTTTTGGGACTTGGGAATTCCCATGAAAAACATTGCACTGACAGATATAGGCCACTCTATAACTTCCCATAACATGAAGAATTGTGTGGGAGAGAGTGTAAACTACAATGTGAACTATGGTCCATGCTCAGTGGCAATGCCCCAGGATGCATTTATCAGTTGAGATGAATGTGCCACACTAATGAAGGATGTTCATGTGGGAGGGTGTGGGAGTTGTGGAGAGTGGGGCATATGGGATTACCTATATTTTTTGTGTAACATTTATGTAATTTAAGCATCTTTTAAAAAATAAAAAGAAATTAATTTAAAAAAAAAAAAAAGAAAAAGCAATCATCAAATTCATCTGGAGAGAAAGTATACCCAAATTGTCAAAAGCATTCTAAAAAAGAAGAGTGACATGGGAGGAATTTCACTGCCTACCCTTGAAACATATTACAAAGCTACAGTGGTCAAAACCGCATCGTACTGGCATAAAGACAGACTCATCGATCAGTGGAATAGAATTGCAAACCCAGAAATAAACCCTCACCTCTATGGTCAACTGTTTTTTTTGTTTTTTTTTTTTTAATTTATTTATTTTTTATTGTGGGTAAAAATCAAAATTTTCACAATACATACCAATATTTGTAAAATGATACATAAATATATATGCATATATGTGCATTTGCTTACAAAAAGGTTATTTATATATATATTCAACTGTTTTTTGACAAACCTACCAAGTGCATGTTAATGGGAATAAACAGTCTCTTCAACAAATGGTGCTGGGAGAACTGGATATCTATAACCAAAAGAATGAAAGAGGACCCCTGTCTCACTCTCTATACAGCAATAGACTCAAAATGGATCAAAGACCTAAATATAAAAGCTGGGAACATAAAACTACTCGAAGAAAATGTATGGAAACATCTTCAAGACCTTGTGGTAAGGGGTGGTTTCTTGGACCTTATACCCAAAGCACGTGCAACAAAAGAAATGAATAGATAAATGGGACCTCCTCAAAACTAAACACTTTTGTACCTCACAGGACTTTGTCAAACTGGTCAAAAAGCAGCCAACTCAATGGGAGAAAATACTTGGAAATCACATGTCCAATAAGGGTTTTAAGGTCCATGATATATAAAGAGATGTTACAACTCAACAGTAAAGACAAACGACCCTAGTAAAAAATGGGCAAAACACTTGAATAAACATTTTTCCAAAGAAGAAATACAAATAGCAAAACAAAACAAAACAAAACAAAACAAAACCACATGATAAAATGCTCAACATCACTATTGATTAGGGAAATGCAAATAAAAACTACAATGAGCTCTCATTTCACACCTATCAGAATGGCCACTATTAAAAAGACAGAGGATGTAGAGAATCAGGAACACTTATTCACTGTTGGGAATGCAGAATGGTACAGCCACTGTGGAGGACTGTTTGGCAGTTCTAAAGAGGTTGAATATAGACTTGCCATGTGACCCTGCAATACCACTACAATGTATATACTCAGAAGAACTGAGAGCAGTGACACGAATAAACATCTGCACGCCTATGTTCATAGTGGTGTCATTCACGATTGCCAAAAGTTGGAAACAACCCAGGTGTCCACAAACTGATGAATGGATAAACAAACTAGTCTATTCACACAATGGAATACTATGCAGCTGTAAGAAGATATGAAGTCATAAAGCATATGACAACCTGGAGGACATTATGTTGAGTGAAGCCAGAAACAAAAGGACAAATACTGTATGACCACATTACTATGAACCAAATATATAGTGTAACATATTGTTCGATTCAAAAAAAAGTTTATATGTATCCAGTGTTTAATTGAAAAATGTATGTATTTATTCATCTGTGTTTACTTTTTAGTTTTTAATCATTTATATTTTCAATTATTAAATACACAAAATAAAGTGAAAATAAATAAATAAATAAACACACACTCCAACCAGGATTGAACTGAGAGGGCTGCCAAGGACTACCATCTGCTGACAGAACTAGGTAGTACACTTGAGAAAATTAAAAACAAGTAAGTTAGAGTGACTTTTTCTGGCCTTTATAGCTTTCCCCCCAAGGCCCTAGGAAGCAGGTTTGAAACCCATTACTGGGTCCAGTGCCCAGGTCTCAGCAACAGGGACAACCCTAACAATCCAGTTGAAACAAAGAGTCAAAGAGCAGTAGTAACACACAGCCTCCTGCTATGAAATCCCAATGAAAGAGAAAGAAATTGAGCATCCGAGTAAACTACATCCTAATCAGATGCCTAGACATGAGCAAAAATATATGAGCCAGGCGAAGAAAATGGAAGCCATAGTCCAGGAAGAGGAATCTATCAAAGCCCCAGAAAACACGCAGGATTTGAAATAACTAGTTAACGAAAAACGTACAAATTTCCAAAATCAAATTAATGACATGAAAGACAATATGGCTAAAGAAATGAATGACATCAGAAGATACTAAGCAAGCACAGAGAAGAATTTGAAATCCAGAACAGAAAAGTAACAGAGCTCATGGGAATGAAACACACAATAGGTGAGATCAAAAACACATTCAAGGGAAGCGGCTGTGGCTCAATCAGTAGGGCTCCCGTTTACCATATGGGAGGCCCCGGGTTCAGTTCCCGGGGCCTCCTGGTGAAGGCAAGCCCGCCCGCGCGGCGTGGTTAACTGACCCAGCGAGCATGAGCAGCAAGGGGGGGATAAATGAATAAATAAATAAAATCTTTATAAAAAAAAAAAAAAAAAAAACACATTCAAGGCTTACAACAGCAAACTTGAAATGATAGAGAAAGAATAATTGATACCAAAAACAGAACAGCTGAATTTGAAGAGAAAAAAGAACAGAAGGAGAAAAAAATGGAAAAAATTGAGGGGCTCGGGGCATTGAATGACAATACAAAACCCAACAATATATATGTCATAGGAGTTCCAGGTGGAGAAGGGAAGGGAAAAAGGGCAGAAAGAGTATTTGAGGAAATAATAGCTGAAAATTTCCCAACTCTCACAAAAGAAATGAAACTACTGTCCAGGAAGCCCACCTTACCCCAATCAGAATAAATCTGAATAGATGTACTCCAAGAAACATACTACTCAGAATGTCAAATGTTAAAGATAAAGAGAAAATTCTGAGAGCAGCAAGGGAGAAACAAACCAATACTTACAAGGGACGCCCACTAAGACGTAGTGCAGATTTCTCATCAGAAACCATGGAAGCCAGAAGACAGTGGTAGGATACAGTTAGGAGACTTGAAAGAAAAACTGCCAGCCAAGAAATCTGCATCCAAAATATTGTCCTTCAAATATGAATGTGAGTATAAAACAGTCACAAACAAACAGAAACTAAGAGAGTTTATAATAAAGAATCCATCTTGCAGGAAATATTAAAGAAAGCCTTAGAGCCTGAAAGAAAAAGACAGGAGAGAGAGGCCTGGAGGGGAGTACAGTAGAAAGAAGAGCAGAAAGGATAACTGAAAGAGGAAAAAGACAGACCAAAATATATGACAAATGAAAACCAAAGATTAAAATGGTGAAAATAAATAATGCATTTACAGTAGACTTCAACACACCACTCACAACATTAGACAGAACTAGACAGAAGATCAACAAGGAAATAGAGAAATTAAACAATATGATAAATGAGTTAAACCTAAAAGACATACACAGAATGCTGCATCCAAACTCAGCGAGGTATACCTTCTTTTCATATGCCCATGGATCCTTTTCCAGGATAGGCCACATGTTAGAGCACAATGCAGCTCAATGAATATAAAATGAAAATGACTAAAATTATACAAAGCACCTTCTCAGATCATAAGTGAATGAAACTGGAAATCAATAACAAACAGGAAAAAGGTACATTCAAAAATGTGTGGGGAGGCGGCTGTGGCTCAATCAGTGGGGCTCCCGTTTACCATGTGGGAGGCCCTGGGTTCGGTTCCCGGGGCCTCCTGGTGGGGGCAGGCCCGCCCACACGGCGTGGTTGTCTGACCCAGCGAGCACGGGCAGCAAGGGGGGGATGAATGAATAGATAAATAAAATCTTTAAAAAAAAAAAAAAAAAATGTGTGGAGGCTAAACAACACACTCTTAAATAATCACTGGGTCAATGAAGAAATTGCAAGTGAAATCAGTAAATGTATTGAGACAAATGAAAACAAGAATACAACTTAGTCTGACAGGAATGCAGAATGGTGCAGCCACTGTGGAGCACTGTTAGGCAGTTCCAAAAGAAGTTGAATATAGATTTGCCAGGTGACCCTGTAATACCACTATTGGGTATATACCCAGAAGAACTGAAAGCAGTGACACGAATAGACATCGGCACACATATGTTCATAGTGGTGTTATTCACGATTACCAAAAGCTGGAAACAACCCAGGTGTCCATCAACTGATGAATGGATAAACAAACTGTGGTATATTTACATGATGGAATATTATGCAGCTGTAAGAAGAAATGAAGTCATAAACATATGACAGCATGGACAAACCTGGAGGACAGTATGCTGAGTGAAGCAAGCCAGACACAAAAGGACAAATACAGGAAGACTGCATTACTATGAACTAAATGTATTGTGTAACATAGTGTAGGATTCCACTTATATAAAATGTAAATACAAATCAATTTATATATGAAAGAAAAGAGTATTTGTGTAAAAATAGACAGAAATGGACAGCTGTGGACAGCAGGGGAAGCATAGAGAGATCGAGAGGTGATGGATTTTCTTATTTGGTTTTTTTTTTATTATTATTGAAATAATGAAAATGCTCTAATGATGACTGAGGTGATGAACGCACAACTATGTGATTGTGCACTTTGGATGAATTGTATGCTTTGTTGATATATATCAATAACATCGATTTGTTGTGTTTTTTTTTTAAATGCAAACAGCACTTAAAAATGGGAAAATATGGGAAGCGGCTGTGGCTCAATCAGTGGGACTCCCGTTTACCACATGGGAGGCCCCGGGTTCGGTTCCCAGGGCCTCCTGGTGAAGGCAAGCCCGCCCGCACGGCGTGGTTAGCTGACCCAGCGAGCACAAGCAGCAAGGGGGGGATAAATGAATAAATAAATAAAATCTTTAAAAAAAAAAAAAAATGGGAAAATATGTGAATACACATTTACCAAAGAAGAAATGTTCAATTCTTTTCAACACCAGAGAAATACAAGTTAAAATTTGCTATGTGTTATCATATTCACATACTAGAATGGATAAAATCAAGAGAGATAATACCATCTGTTAAAGATGTGGAAAAACTAGGGCCCTCATACGTTTCTGGTGAGAACGCAAAATGGTGCTGACACTTTGGGAAACAATTGTCAGTTTCTTAAAAATATAAACTTACCATAATTCTTGCTAATTCCACTCTGAGAAATCTATCCAAGACAAATGAAATCATGTCCGTGCAATGATTCCTGGGGCAAGTTCATGGCAGCAAAAACTGGGGAAAAAATGCAAATGCCTATTAACTGGTGCATGGATAACAAAATGTGGTACATCCATAAATGGATTTGCAGCTTTAACTATCTCATTTCAACCTCCGCCCATGCCGCCCTTGGAAGCAGCCCCACCCAGCCTGTTCCCAACCCGCGTGGAGGGCACGCAGGCCTTTGCAGTACTACCTTTAGCATAAATTATAGATTCAAATACAACAGAAGAACATGTGTAGGGAAACCACAACTGAGTCCAACTCTGTCACTCTGGGGAGCACAAATGCCAAAGTAGGGCACACTGGCAAGGCACCAAATTCTTGAGCTGTCTGCCCTGACTCTATTGTCTGGATGTCTCCAGAGCCCTCAGGAGCCATGCTATTTGGGGTAGTATCCTCTTTGGCAGTCAAAGAGATCCTGCTGAGACGTGATAAGCGTAACCTCTGGAATGACCTCCCAACTCACCTTGAAGTCTCTTAGCCATATAAACTCATTCTTCTTTACCTTTTCCCCCTTTTGGTCAAGGTCTTTTTCCAGTTGCATTGCAAGCTGGTGCTTGGTAGTAATTCCTCAGTGCCAGGGAGGTTCATCCCCAGGAGTCATGTCCCATGCTGGGGGGAAGGTTATGTATTTATATGCAAAGTTCAGCTTAGAGTGAGGCCACATTTGAGCAACAAAGAGGCTCCCAGGAGGCAACTCTTAGGCACCCTATAATACTAAGTTTCAATTTGAAGAGTAAAGGTTCATATGCACAGTCATCAGTATCAAGGGCCCCTCAGGAGACCATCCTCCTTCACTAGTCATTGCCCCTGTACATGGGGGATTCTTGCTGACCTATTAGAGAATGTGGCAGAGCTCCCCAGGATGGGAATTTGACATTCTTTCAGTTATTGTATGAATCTCCACCTACCAAGGCTATAGCCAATGAATATTTAAACACACTTATATGCCTTATATGTATGCTCAGATGAGCTTCCTCCCATGTATCACCCATCACTGACACACTGCACCAATTATCCTCCCCTGCCACAGAGAACCACAAGTGCTGGAGAGGATGTGGAGAGATGGGAATACTTATTCACTGTTGGTGGAAATGCAGAATGGTACAGCCACTGTGGAGAACTGTTTGGCAGTTCCTAAAAAAGTTGAATATAAACTTGCCACGTGACCCTGCAATACTGCTACTGGGTTTATATCCAGAAAAACTGAGAGCAGTGACACGAACTGACATCTGCACACCAATATTCATAGCGCATTATTCACGAATTCACGAATGCCAAAAGTTGGAAACAACCCAGGTGTCTATCAACTGATGAATGGATAAACATACTGTGGTGTATCCACACAATGGAATATTAAGCAGCTGTAAAAAGAAATGAAATCATAGAGCACATGACAACATGGATGAATCTAGGGGACATTATGTTGAGCAAAGCAAGCCGGACACAAGAGGACAAATACTGTATGATTGTGTTACTATGAACCAAATCTTTTGTGTAACATATTGCATGATTCAAAAAAAAATTATATGTATTCAGTACATTTAATGGAGAAATGTATGTTTTTATCCAACAATGTTTACTTTTTATTTTCAAATTATTTATATATTCAATTATTAGATGTACAAAATAAAGTTCATAAAAATAAGTGAAGTTACACAGCCAGGAGGGGTCCAGAGGGAATGGGCCTCTAAATCCCAGACCTTACCTGCCCTGTGTACTCCAAGAAAGCAGAAAGAAGTAAAGCAGGGGAAGAAGAGAGAAAATTAAAGGTTCAAGTAACTCACCAGGCTTAGATCTAAAGAAAGCAAAGTGCCCCAGAAGATCTCTGGGGTTGGATACACACTTTTACTTGCAAAGTGTTGGGGTTCCTGCAAAACTTCCAGCCTGGACAGAAACCTGCGTGCCTAGGCCCTTCCCAGGAGGGGTCCCCATTCATTGTGTCCCCCCAGGGCACACACCTAGTGTCAGTCACGCACCAGCCCCCATGAGCCCTTCCCTTGGGCATGATCAATTCTCCTCTAGCAATAACTCCCTTAAGAGCCAGCTGCTGAGGGCCAGTCACTAAGCAGACCCTTAACAGGTGGGAGGAAAAGAAATCTAGGCTCTGAGGCAGGGAAGGAGGCACCCTGCAATGGGAAGGTCCCCGTGGCACCGCCAAGAGTCAGGAGGGCAGGCAGAGGTCGGGGCCTTGGGGTGGACATTGGGGGGGACCGGGGGAGGGACCGTTGGGGTGGAGGGGCTGTGGGGGTAAGGACCATGGGGGTTTAAGGACTGGGGAGGGTATAAGGACCATGGGAGGAGGGACTTTAGGGGGAGGTAAGGACCGTGGGGGAAGGGGGACCGTGGGGGGTAAGGATCGTGTGGGAGTAAGGACTGTGGGAGGCATGGACCGTGGGAGGAGGGGTGTGTGGGCCCAGGACTCTTTCTGATGTGGGGCCCCGCGCCGCGGCACAGCCGTCTGGGCCGGGACCCCAGCACGACCCCGCGCCCCCCCACCCGCCCACGAGCCACCCGAGGAAGCAGCGCCCCCAGCCCGGCGCGGCCAGGACCCCAACAGGCCCGGAGGGCGCGCAGGACCGGCGGCCGTGCCGCCGCGCACAAATTTCCGGGAACCCCGCGCGGACCCCGCGCACGGCGGGCGAGCGGGAACTTTACGTGGGGCGCGGGACGGGCGCTCCCGAAACGCAGGAGGGGAAGGGTCGCTCGCCCCACTTTTTTCTGGGGGTTCCCGCGGGCGCTCCCCGCCCGTCTCGCGCCCCGCCCCGCCGCCAAGCTGCACCCCAAACTCACCGCTACCGCAGGGCCCGGGACGGGGTCCCCAGGGCGGGCCTCACTCGCTCCGCCGTCCGCCCGCACCGCGGGGCAGATGCTCCGTCCCTCGCTGCACTCCAGAGTCCCGGCGCGTCCTCGCACCGGAACATGCGCACCAGGACGGCGAGGCCGCGGCTCCTAAACACCCCGTGGACTGGGCGGGGCTTGAAGGAACCGGAGCACCACCAGCTCCGCGGGCCAATGAGCTCTGCCCCATGTTCCGGGACTCCGCCCCCAAATAGGGCATGGCCTGCTCCGTGATGGACGGCATCCGGCAGCCAATGAACATGCGATCCGGCTGGCGCTCGGGCTAGATCAGTGAAGGGTGGTTCAAAGGGGGTGGAGTGGAGTGACTGACAGGACTACAGCCGACGCGAATGCGGAGTGGCGGCAGGGCGGGAACACCGCGAAAGGCCGGGCCTGGGGATCCTGTCATTCTGTGGTAGGCAGGCGGCTCGCCTTGGTGCGATTTAATTAATTGATACATATTAAAAAAATGTATTAATTTATTAATAAGAACGATCAATGGTATTCGTTATATCACATTGTTGTGCATTCATCTCTTCCATCATCAGTACTGCATTTTCATTATTTCAATAATAATAATAATAATAATAAACAAGAAACTTCTTCACCCCTCAATCTGATTCCCCTGCTGTACAGAGATGCTATTTCTGGCTATTCTACCACAACTATTTATTTATCAAGTAGTTTTATTCAGATATATTCACATACCACACGATCTATCTAAAGTGCATAATCAATGTCTTTTACTATAATTGGAATGCTGTGCATTCATCATAAGAAAAACTTTGAGAATTATTTCATTACTCCAAAAAGAAAAACTCCACACCCCTTAACATGCCTTCCTTAGCCCTATGTAACCACTAATCAAAGTTCATTTTTATAAATTGATTTATATTTACAATTTATATAAATGGAGTCATACAATATTTTTATTTTTACTTTGTACATTTAATGATTTAAATATAAACAATTAAAAAATAAGAAAACACACTTTCACCTCTCTGACTCTGCTCAAGTGTGTAGAAACGTATTGAAGGGATATGACGTGAGGGTAGTGATATTATTGGGTTGGGTGGTGCAGGGTTGACTGGGTAGATTGGGAAGGGTGGGTTGGAATGTCCGGGTACTGGGGGGAGGGTTGGAAGAGAGACCAGGTGAACACTGGGGATTTGCAGGTATGTGGTTGAAAGTACAAAGTTGGGAATGCTCTTATGGCAATATGACAATGAAGGGTTACTGGTTTAGGGTGTCAGGGGAGCTTTTGGGACAGGGCACACCTGGAATAGGCTTCTAGGGAGTGTGTGAGTGAACATTCTGTCCTTATATGTTCTATCAGTGGGTGGAGACCCACATAATGAGCAGGAAGGAGTTGGACTCCCATCCTCAGGAGGACAAATTTGTTCACAAATAGACAAGCAGGAGTCTCTCGAGAGCATGAGCGGTTCCTAATAGGGGAGGACAAACCAGTGTGTCAAGACCTCAGTCTTGTTGCGTGTAACTATAAATCTTGTCATCCAAGGAGTGAAACCAGGGGATCGCCATGAGTCTTGAGAGGAGGGGGAGGGAGGAATAGAATAGATTGAACAGGGGGCATTTAGTGGGCAGTGGAAGTGTTCTACATGATCTTACAATGATGGACACAGGACATGATAAATATCATCAAAATTTATAGAAGTGTACAATCTAAAATTTAAACCATAATGTAAACCATTGACCATATTAAGGAGCTATGTTTCACTATTTCTATATCAGTTATAACAAAGGTACCATCCACATATAAAAAGGTATTAATATGGAGGGGAATAAAGGGGGACGATGTTGGGTATATGAGAGTCTCCTGTATTCTGTGTGTGACTTTGCTGTGGCCTAAAACTTCTTTGAAAATAAAATGAAATATAGTGAGACACTGGGGAATGAGGGGGGAAGGTGCCATGGTACAGACAGGACACCAGATAATGCGGTGATGAAAGGCAAAATGTCAAAAAAAAATTTTTTCAATATTTTTCATTTTTTAATACTCCAATCTTTTAATTTTATTTTAGTTTTAGTTTTTTTATGTATTTTATTTCTTATATTTTAACTTATTACTATTGTTTCATTTTCCTATTAATTGTATTTGGTTATTAGAATTCCTTCATTTTTGAGGAAGCTTTGGATCACAGGAAGGTTACAACTGGGGTGGGGGAGGATCTGTGGCATGGGGTGTCAGTGATGGGGGATGAATGGGAGGGAACTCAACTGAGCATACATATAAGATGTGTAAAAATGTTCAAATGTTCATGAGGCATTGTCACAGTGGGTGGACTAACAATAACGGAGAGAATACTGAATTTCCAGCCTGGAGAGCTCAGCCACATTCACTAAGGGAGCAGCAATATCCCCCAAGTGCAGGGGCAGTGACTGGTGAAGGAGGATGACCCACTGATGGGCCCTTGATATCGATGACTAGGCTTATGAGCCTTTGCTCTTGATATTGAAACTCAGCCTATTGGTATGGGGTGCCTAAGGGTTGCCTCCTGAGAGCCTCCCTGTTGCTCAAATGTGGCCTCACTCTAAGCCAAACCCAGGATATGAATGCATTACCTTCCCCCCAGCATGAGACATGACTCCCAGAGATGAGCCTCCCTAGCACCAAGGGATTGCTACCAAACACCAAGTAGCAATGCAACTGGAAAGGGCCCTCCTATAAAAAGTTTATATGGCTAAGAGACTTATATGAGTTTATATGGCTAAGAGACTTCAAAGTGAGTCGGGAGGTCATCCCAGAGGTAACATTTATGCACATCTCTGCAAGATCTCATAGACTTCCAAAGTGGATATTATCCCAAATAGTGGGGCTCCTGATGCTCTGGAGACACCCAGGTCATGGTGGGGAGCTCCGGAGTTTGGTGTCTTGCCAGTGGGCCCTACCTTGGAGTTTGTGCTCCTGAAAGTGACAGAGTTGGACTCAATTATATCTTCCTTGCACATGGCTCATCTGTCCCTTCTATTCAAACCTATACTTGGTGCTGGAGTTTGTAGGTGTACATCTAGAGACTGGAGTCTTTGGGCTGTCCATGTGCCAGCTGGGCCCTGAACCTTGACAGAGTTGCAACACCTACTCTACAGCTCACTGGACTCACCCAGGACAACTGGTGGGGAGATGATGATGGACAACAGCCATCCCAGGGAATGGAGAGAGTCTGCAGCTGCAGGCAGGATAGCCCCATCCATCTTCCCCATGGGATATAAGCCCCCTCTCAAGAGTGTAGATTCTGAAGTCCTCGAAAAGCCACTCATAGAAATCTCCTGGAGATTCATTGGGTTTTTGAGTAACTAAAGTAGTCTTTGCCAAACACAAACAGAGGAGCGTGTCCTGATATTGCTGGAGTGCAGCCAGTCCCTGATCAGTGTTGTGCTTCTGGTGCTGCTTCTCATGCCCAATCTTCTGGGTTTAAGACGCCAGTGGGAGCCTGCTCCTTCAGCCACTTTCAGGCTTTTGTGAGGATCTGTTGTCTCTCCTCTGTATTAAACAAGTCAGGAGGAATTGGCAGCAATCATCCCAAGTAGGATGATGGGTTTGGAAAATGGATTCCATGAGGTCAATATGGGCCTGGGGCTTTTCCAAGTAGGAGGGGGTGTGGTGCTTCCAGTTTAAGAGGTCTATAGTTGTGAAGGGCTGGTAGTTTAATACAGGCTTCCTGGGATGGGTGATCCCATTCTCGCAGATCTGGGCTGGACCCTGTGTTTCACAGAGGGGCAGCTGTAAAACGGGTTGTGCCAACTGGAGCCTCCTTGCTAGTGGGGTTGCAGGGCTTTCCTCAGAGGGGGTCGATGTTCCTGGAGGGACTGAAGGTGGAGGTGTTTCTGGGAGATCTGCCTGCACTCCTGGGCTAGGAGGAGGGCTAGAGTGGCTGGAGCATATGGTGGTGGGGGTGAGGGTGTGTCCTCCTCCAAGGACCCTTGATGAATGACTGGCTACCAGAGCCCCATTCCCTGTGCAACCAAGACCCTGCTCTGTCCCTTTTTTCCAAAGCACAATTGAACCCAAGGGGGCAGATTCTGGGCTATCTACAACCAAGAGTCGATGTAGGGAAACTGATCAGGGTGACCAGGAATTCCTGTGATCACCAGCCACACTGCACAGACCCTGGTTATATCCAGGGTTCCTTCCGAGTGCCAGTCAACATTGAAAGTGGGTCACTCTACTTCACATAAGGTTCAGAGGGTCTGGGGTTCATCTGGATGCCATAATCTCTCGAAAAACCCTTCTTGAAATTCTTGAGCATGCAGTTTCAGATGGTAGGTTTTGACTGTGATGAGCCCATACCCTGCAACAGTGGCACAAGACAGACAAGGGAAGAGGTCGCCTCTTTCAAGGCCACTCAGATGCCCACCTGTCCGCATCTCTCACGAGAACTTAGGCTCATCTTAGCTAAGGCGCCCGGGTAAAGTTTGGGGTGGCTGTTATGCTGTATGACGTAGCCACGGAAAATAGGTTAGAACCCATGCGGGCTCCATAGCATAAAGCTTTGGAGTCACAGACTTGTACAGAAGACGCAAGCCTCTGCCATCCTCACTCACTCACACAGTCACTCAGAGGTTATACAGTCCCTCCCACAGGGATTGCCCTATTCTGGAATCTCGGTACTCGAGATTTCAAGAGGTGATCAGTCTCCTCTTCCATCCGGAGATGGGCCTGACTGAGGAATTGGCACCCAGGGCCTTACCTATCCAGAGACTTCTGGCATTGTTCAGTCTACCTCCCCACTGAGTCAGGCTGGAGTGTAGGGACATGGCTTATGAGGACTGCCTCAGAAGGAGGTCCCATCAAGAGGACAGGCGGTGTCCACCTCATTCGCTCGGAGATGGCAGTCGGCCACACCCATCATCCTCAGGCCAAAGGCACAGCAGGCCTCCTTGATTGGGTCTTTCCTGGTCAGGGAACCAAATGTTGTGGCTGGCAGAAAGAAACCCAAGCAGCACTCTTGGGGGTATGGATGAACAAAGTTTTATTATGCGCAGGCCCAGAGGAGAGTCAAGTCTCCAAAAAATCTGAGCCCAGTTTTCCAATTTTCAAAATTTATATAGGAACAATAAGCAGTCAAATTCCTGAGCAAGTGGGCAGGCAGGGTTACAAAAGCAGAAAAGCAAGGTTAGCTGATCTTCTTATCTTCACTAGGGTGGAAAAGAGTCATTATCTGTTTAGAGTTGTAAATTTCAATTCAAAGGGCCAGGTGGGAGTGCTTATCTTCCTGACATGGATTCCATGGAGAAAAAGGGGGGGGAGGAGGGGAGAAAGGGACCAGGGACCAAGGGGAGTTTATTTTCCTAAAGCTGTGGGTTTCTGCCGAGGGGGTTAGGGTCCCGGCACATCCCTTATCAGGTTCTCCAGTGAGAAATATAGCAGTGGAAATTTCTCCCATAGGTCCTAGGATATTTGCTTGGTGTGTGCAAGATCCAAGTTTGCAATATCATACAAGTTAACCCTCCAAAGGAGCAAGCCATAACACCAATTTGTTTTATCACCTCATGGCAGCTTGTAGCAGTTTGATATTATTGGTGAATTCCAAAAAGAAATATCTGATTATGTTTGTAAACTGGTCTTTTCCTCTGAGCATATTAGAGTGTATTGGATTCAGAGGTTTTACATTTACTTGATTAAATAATGATTGAGGCTTTGATAGGGCCACATCAGTAGGACATTGAGTCCCCACCACTTGGTGGGCAGGGACTAACAGAGAAATGGCAGTGGAGGAAGTTTGGTTTTTTAATCCTGGATGGAGCCTGGGAAAGTAAGCACATAGAGAAGCTTGGTTGTGAGGAAGGACAGAAGGTCCCAGGAAAAGAGAAGGGCCATTTGCCTGATAGTATACAGGTGGCCTTGTGGAGAGACGCAAGCCTGAGCCCAGAGAGAAGCAAGCTCCTGAAGAGAGGAACCCAGGAAGCCTGAACTCTTGGCAGATGTCAGCAGCCACCTTGCTCCAACACATGGCAACAAACTTTGGTGAGGGAAGTAACATGCTTTAAGGCCTGGTAAGTGTAAGCTTCTGGTATTTTGCATCAGCACTGCTTTGGCTGACTAGTATATGGCTTCTCTATGGCCACTCTATTTGTGTAGCCATAGGGTTGCTTCTTCATCACTTTTATAACTTCCTAACCTTAACTCTGGGTTCCAGGTGTCACACAAGTACTTAAATTCTGGGGAGCTATTAGGTTATACCCAAAGAGCAAAGCATCTCAGGATTTAGAAATAACAATTAGAGATCAGAGCTCAGGAATAAATGTGACTGCTGCAAGAGCTTACAATCTAGGCCCTAATTTCCTAACATAAAGCTATTTCTAGAAATTATTAATTCCATTTACAGTACAAGTTTCATTTAATTTTACTCGTTTACCAAGATTATATTAATCAACAGTCAAAACATAAACTTTTGCCTTGCTTTTCCTTTAAAGTCCCGGTTTGTTTACAATGGGTGTGACTGCATGCTCTTTTAGAGAAGCATCCAAGCAAAACAGCATACCTGATGAGAAATTGTGGTTGTTTGTATAATATCACATTTTTCTAAGAATAACTAAAACTATAACCAACAATATTATCATGCTGATCAGTATTAGAATAGACAGTGATACCTTTTTAAAAAGTCTTTAATAATTTTTTATTCAATCCCCAAAAATATAATTACTTTACAAATTTATTTTTTTCTTTACATTTTCTTCTTTTAGAAAGAAGATAGTGTTTACTACAAAGAGACTTCAGCAGTACTGGAAGAAAACTATTTTTCTAATAACTTTATGAAAACTTAAGATTCCTAATGGAATCAAAATTATCTTCTTGCAACCATCACCTCAATATAATTACACATTTATAAGAACATTCATATGCCCATCTTAATAATATATTACTTTTAGTAATGTGGGTGATTAATTAAAACTTCAAAATGGTAAATGTAAGATGGATTTTCAAATGTATTAAGTGTATATATTCCAGCATCTCACTTTTTACAAGGTGAAAGAATAAATTATTTCTAATGGTTTGCAATTAAAGTTATCCTTAAGTGTTTTATTAGAATATTAAATGTTTTCAGGCCTGAACATGATATTTAAGCGGGCCTCTATTTATCACAATGACCAATAAGTTACTAAAATAGTTTGAGAAAGAGCTAACTTCCAAAATAACAGTGACTCTATTTTTTTAAAACATTAAGGATATGATAAACCATTCTGATAAGGTACAGATTCTTTGTTTTTTATATACATGGATTAATTTTAAAGGGATTTTTATCTCTTCCCACTCAAAACAGACCAGCCAGTTAAGAATAATTTGTTACTTTAACAGAGAGATATTTTAGTTTTGCATCAGAACACCATTTGGTAAACAAATTTTAGCATAATTTACAGTTTGAGGATAGGTTTTTTGCTACAAAGTTATTTTCTGTAAATAAAATCAACTAGATTTTTACTTAATGATTTTCAGAATCTTTCAGTTTGGAAAAATTCTTTTATAAACTTCCCATAACCATCCATAACCACATAAACTGGTTACTTCATCTCAAGAAAAATTCCATCTTTAAATTAGTTTATTGGATTATAGTAAACAATAAGTGAAATTCACTTCCACTAACCTTTCTACAACTTGCCATATGCATTCAAGTCTGGTCTTACATATTTCCACCCTAATTTTATGAAAACCAGCCATCTTATCTTAGGACAAAAAAGACCCCTTAAACAAGCTTTCACAAGCCTTCTACTTCTTTCATATTCATTCTCTATCACTCATTCTGTTCTGTGAAAAACTAGTCATTTCAGTTTTAGGCAAAACAATTATTTTTAAAAGACATTTATAACAATTTCATTAACCAAAAACTTAAAAATTTCATCATCTTAAAAATTTCACAGACTTAATTGTACACCTTATTTTATTATTATCCATATAAATCTAGGAAGATTATACACAAGTAGAATAAAAAACAAAATAATGATTACATAAAAAATGAAGAAATGTTTTTTCTTTTCTTTTTTTCCATAGGTTAAATTTTTAGTTTTCAAGATATCTTAAAGTTTTGCAATTACTTAAAATTGTAACACTCAAAAGCATACTATCTATCAGCCTCTGGAGAATATATTATAATTGTTTAATTTGTTTCAATCATGTTTCAGAAAAACTTTTTTTAAAAATAACTTTTAAGGACCTTTTCTGTACTTACTGAAATATATATTACTCTCATCTCAAAGCTGTTAATATTTAATTGGTTAATTACAGGAGAGACTATACAAAATAAGGTTTATTCTATAATATCCCATCTGTCCTTAACATTTTTAATTTCCAGGCCTAGTACACAGAATTCTAAGCTGAACTCACATCTCCCCTATCTTTCCACAGCCAGCACATCCACCATAGTTTCCCAAACCAGTTTTCAGGGTTAGGAGAAGACCCTGGGAGCATGATAGGCAATGGACTAAGTCAAGAAAAAAACTTTTTAGTTTCTTTTCTTTAAATAGTTTCTTTAGTCCAATTTTATATGACTTTTTATCCTGCTTGGCTTTTCTAACTTGGACTTCTGGAGTATTCATTTATCAATATAAGTGCTTAATTTTTTTAGCAATTTGAATAGTACTCTTAAGAATTTTCATTTAGTTTACAATTACCATCTGGAGGTAGGAAAATATACATTGAGCAGATGGAGAGATGCAAACCACAGAAGCACAGAAGTACAGAAATATAAAACTTACTATTTCCCACAATAATAGAAAAACACTAAAGTAGCAAACACAGAGAATTCTCTTACCTGATGTCCAAAAACAGAAACCATGACAGAGGGCCCAAGCAGACTTTAGCTCAGGAAATGGATTTTGACCTCAACTGTAGTGTGGCAGGAGTTCAAAGAACTGAGAGCCTCTAGCCAGGTGATCCAGGAGACAAACCCAGAGAAGATGGAATACAAAGGATTCCTGCAGGTACGTTGCTCCTCTATGAGGCATCAGAGGCATCGTCCCAGCATCCACCTTCAGATACCACCTCTGTACGCCAAGTACTGTTGTGCTGGAAATAAAATAGACTTTAAAAGGGGTGCAGAACAAGTTTATTGAGCTAAAGTTGCATTAATGCATGAGCAGCACCAAAAGAGGTTTCTGCTCAAAATGTTTAGCTGGAGGAGCAGCTTATATGGCTCCTTGAAACCAAGGAAAGGTGGGGGGGGATGGAGAGGGGTGAGGATGATGAGTATTTGAGACATGTGAACTTCTGGATGGGAGTGGTGTGGGAGTCCAGCAGGATGTCCCAGTTTGTTAATTAGCAACCAGGATGTTGATGTTAGATTATGGCCTTTGTTGATGTTGGCCTTTTATTGATGTAAGATCATGGCCATTTGGTGAAGATCCGCACAATTTGCTGGTGTCAGCTTGAAGTTTTTTATTACAATTCTTCCTCCCAGACTGGGGCTGGTTTTTATTTATTTTTTATTGGCACCACAAAGGATTATTAGTATGCTCACCTGCTTCAGTTAACCTCTGTTTCTTCTTTATAATTCCCTAGATAAAATGAAAGTTTAGGCAAATCAAGATGGTTAGTAAATTTGTTTACCATTCCAATCTCATACTTCTCATTCCTTCTTTAACCCATTGGTTGTCTAAGAGTATGTTGTTTAATTTCCACATATTTGTGAATTTTCCTTTGTGGTTAGAGAATATGAATTATATGATTTCAATATTTTTTGATTTATAGGAACTTGTTTTGTGACCTTGATATCCTTTAGTTTTTTCTCTGTATAATCCTTCTTCTCCTTAAGCATGTTTGAGATCATGTTTAAGTGCTTGGTTCACTATGTTCACATTCTTGTCTTCTTCATTTGTGTTTTCTAGATTTTATCCTCTTCCTTCAATGGGCCATTATTTCCTTTTTCTTTATTTGTCTTGTACTCATTTCTAGTTCATTGTAAATTTACTTTTTAATATATCAAAATGTTAACTCTGGGATTTATTCCCTGAGATGTCTGTTTCTTGATTTTTTAAGGCAGCCAGTGATAAAACAGATTTTTCAAAGCTTCAACCTTCTATCAGGAAGGACGGCTTAAGGTAAATGCAGTGTTCAGGGTTTACCTTGTCTTTCTGGGACTCTGTCTTGTCCTGGGCTTTTGCTTGTTAGTTGCTTTGGAGTTCCACTATTTAGTGGAGCTTGATTGTTCTCCCTGATTACCTGGAGACAACTTGTCTCTCCTGGATGGTTGAAGCCTATCGGCCTCTATTATTTCTTACAGTCATTTCATTGTCTGAAGCTGTTTTTACCTGGAGAGAAAATTCTGTGAGGTGTCAACAGATCAGGTTTTCCCAGACAAAACAAGGCCATGGACTCACAAAAGGAGTAAAAACTGGTTCTGAAGTGCCCTATTGAGGGGATCAAGAAAGTGTCCAGAGTCTTTCCAATGGTTACACAGAACTGAGAATTACTGGTCTGCCCAGCGAATGCAGCACTTCAACTTCCTGTCTCCCATAGCCCTGAGGAAGCACTGCATCTTT
>JAKSZT010054351.1:1846-12208 GCA_026826555.1 Tolypeutes matacus | reverse complement strand
TTTAGAGATCAACAGAGGTAGAGTAGGTTTGATAGGGAGATAGTAAATAACTGTTGAAGCCATAGAAAATAGATTGATTTAAAACTAAATAGAAGGGAAGTTAATAACTCTGAAGCCAAGTAATGCAAATATAAAGTATAAAACAAATAAAAAGTGTAAAAACAAATTTTAAATATAAATATATGAAACTAAAATCTAATGATTGTAGGAATAAAATACATATACAAAAATAAGATAAGTCATATAATTGAAAATAACATAATTTACTTAAAAAATACATAGACATTTATGGAGAATGACTAGATTTTGGCAATGTGTTAATACATGTTTTACTTCGAGAGGAGTATATGTTAAAAGGAATATTCAGTAAGTCACATGTAGAAAAAATATACAGAGATGGGTGCAATGGAGGTAATGAGAGTAAAGATGCATTTTTAAGAGCGGTAGAAGTACTGAATCCAGAAATATCAGGAAGAAAGCTTTCATGCTTTAAAAAATTTCATAAAAAATCTAGACACAGAACCAGTTCTGTGTTGTTGGGAAAGCTAATTTGACTCTCACTTCCATCTATAATTTTTTTTTAATTGTATGAATATCAACAGAAAAAAATTCATGTTATTTTCAAGTACCAAATAATACAGTGAGGAAAGGAGTAAGTGAACAGTAATCCCAAACAAATGAATGAAAGCTCTACATCATGATTTGCCTTATGTACTGAAATATACTCTCTCAAGAGAAGATAAAACGCATTAAGAAAATGAAACAATATATGATAAATTTTTATAAAACAAAAAATGAATGGGAAGAAATTAGAAAATAATAAAAATGGAAAAATATCAGTTCAAAATTGAAATGTAATATATACAAAATAGGCTGACAAGACAATGCTTAAGTAGAAAGAAAAGGTAAAAGCAGAAAGTACTGAAAAGAAATTAGATGGAGAATGTTAAAGATTTGAAAAAATGTCAAAATATGAGTGTGATTGTTAGGTTAGTGTGTCAACTTGGCCAGGGATTGTACACACTTGTTTGGTCAAGCAAGCACTGGACTAATTGTAATACAAGGACATTTATGGGCTTTAGTCATCAGTGAGTTTACTGTATAGATGTATGATTACATCTACAATCAACCAGGGAGATTGCCTTCAGCAATGAGTGATGTTTTATTCAAGCAATTGAATGCCTTAAAAGGGGAAGTGATTTCAGCATTCAGAGAGAAATTCCCAGCTCTCTTTGGACAGCCATCTCCTGGGAACTTTATAGGACTTTCATCGGAGCCTCTGGTTTGCAGCCCGCCTGCAGAATCTGGACCTGTGCATCCCCACAATCGCACAAGAGAATTTTATAAAATCTCATAGTCTTTACAGACACCACCTGTTGATTCTGTTTCCCTAGAGAGTCCTAATACAATGAGGAAATGTATAGATGGTCCAATATCTGAGCAGTGGAGTGTCTGAACCAGGAAACCAAAGCAAAGAATGGAAATAAATGCTAAAAAGTACAGTGTTTTTTTCTAATGTGAAATTCTTTGAAACTGCATATCAAAAGTGCACATTGAGCCCTGACTCAGAAAGACTACATGCAAGACATATTCTAGGAAAATCACCTGGGTTAAAAACAACAAAACTCTGTATACATACATTATATAAAGTAATTAGAGTCTCATCAACATTTTTGAGAACAAGATTTTGTGCCAGATGCAAGTGGAGCAATATATTTATGGAAAGAAATGTGATTTGTGGTTTTATACCCAGCAGCACTGAAATGTAAGTAAAAAAGGCATTGAAATTCAAATATCCTACTAGTCAAAGATTAATATTTTGGGCATGACCCCTTCCAGGTGAGTGAACAGAGTTCAGTAAGTGAAATTACTGAAACACATTGACAGGAGGAACGATGATAAGCACTCAATTTGTATTAATTCAACTAACACTCAATGAGGATTCTATGACCAAGGGTATGACCTTGGTGGGGAACATTATGGAGACCAAATATTACAATTCATATAGCACTAACTCTGTTTAGGAGGCTTTTCTATGTATGTATGTATGTATGTATGTATGTATGTATGTATGTATTTGATAAATAAGAAATACAAGTAGTAAAGATATATTGTTTAATAAGATAAGTAAAAGCAAACATAAAGCCTATTTCTAAAAGAACTTAATCTTTTGAAATAAAGTGTCACTACATTGGCTCACTCTGAATGGAGTAGATAGGTGAGCACTGAGGTGTCTCCAAACACCATAAGATCTGCAGCTCCTCTCAGCCTCAGGCTGAGGCCTCCAGCTCAAGCTCTTCGCAGCTGTCAGTTGTAGGATCTGCAACACAAATAGAGGATCTGGAGTCATTGGGGTGGCACAGAGATGGTAGGAACTGGGGCTTCTCTGAGGTGGTTTGCAGGACCCAGAAGACACCTCAGGCCCTGGAGAAGTGATCTTTGGTCCCTGATATCCCCAGGAGCTAGATCCAGGAGGCACTGAGTTCCTATTGGTCCTCTCTGCATAGGGTGCTGTCTATGACAAAGACTGTCTATAAATTTCCAACAGAGTTCAGTCATGAAAGTTTCACATTTAAAAAGGCCAGATTCCTAGAGCTCTTCCTTTTCCTAATCAACAGTTTCATTTTAAATCAAACACAAAGCTTACCTGTCATTTTCCATTTTAAAAAAGATATACTATAATACCAAAAACATAAATTTTCTTACATTAATGTTCCAACATGTAAATATTACAAAACACTTCTCATTGTAATATAATAAAGCTATTTTAATAATTACAGTATTATAAACGAATAAGGGGAAATGAGTAGCATGAAATCCTACCTGCTCCTCTCATCCCAAGTTAGCTCTGCAGGGAAATTTCCTTCAGGTTTTGTTTCTTTGAATTCTACATACTTAAATAAATTCTAAAGACTGGTATCTTGAGAAAAGGTGCATGAGCTAATCTGGGATCTGTGTAGGGAACGACAGAGGCTCAGAACTCCATGGCTTGGGCAGCTGAGAGGTCCCACTGAGATAGAAAACAGGGCCACCATAGCTACCGTGCTTGCATGAGAGGGACCCCAGAGCATCACTGTTCTTACGGATTGAGTCAGGTCCAGCTATAAAGTCATGGTTTCATCCTCACCTCTACTCCTAGGGATGTGAACTCATCTGTGAATAGCATCATCAGAGATCTTATTAGTGAAGGTGAGGCCAACCTGCTACAAGCTGGCTTTAGCCCTTTGTGCATGAAGTCCTAAAGAGAGGAACTCTAGACAAATTCATGAGCAGGAGCAGAAGGAGACAGATTTAGACAGATGATAGATGATGGAGGTAGAGGTGGAATTATGGATTGCTGGCAAGCTGCCACCAGCTTCAGGGAAAGCATGGCCATGCTGACAGCTAAATTTTACTTCTAACTTCCCAAATGGTGAGACAGACAATTCCTGTCTATACACCAACTAGCTGATGGTATTGGATAAAGCAGCCCTGGCAAACTATCACAGTCTAACTTCCCTTTCCCCTTGAGACCTGAATTATTCACCACACTCACTAATAAAGAGGGGAGGATCTTGGTTGACCTTAAGTGGATTGGGAGGGCAAACTTTGGTCCTGAACAGGGCTAGAGCCCTTACCTCCAAATTAAGGAGCCATAGCTGATCAAACTTTGGGCTTTGTGGAATGGGTTTCTAGTCCCTCAGGAGAGGTTCTCAGAACATCCTTCACTTGCCTGCACTTAATTTCGCCATCCAGTTCTTATCTCCACCTCCATGTACACAAGCTATTGCAGCCTCTCCAGTATGCTCCTCAAGAAGGCTGAATGTCCTGAAGTGTCAGAGAGAAAGTTAAGAATCAATGGAGTGCAAGTCAGCTCATTTCCCTTGCCCTCATCCTACCCACTCCACACTCACATTTCCTCTTTCTCTTCTTTTCTTTTGACATCTTGGATGTCTTCTTTGTTTTCCATGAAAAGGTAATTTAGGTAAAAAGACTCCTCCTTCTCCTCCTCAAGGAGTGTAGACAGCTGCAGAGAGGAGAACACACTTGCATTTCCAGAGCCACATATGCAACATCACACCTTTGAGGGGAGAGCCCAGGCCAGAACTAACTTCACAGGGGCCCCCTCCATACCATGTGGATCTAGGCTTCTTATCTGAGCCATTCTGGGTTATATGAGTTGATTCATGGTGCAGGGAAGGTTTGAAAATCAGTGCAATGTTGAAATACAGTAGGTGAAGAAGGTGGAGACATGTTTTAAAAACATTGTTATTTGTATGACCTCACTTTCCTGGAAGAGACCAGGCCCTTCAAGATAATTATAAAAAGTGGGGAAAGGAAGAGCTATAAAGAAATGCTTACAAATAAGGAACAGAGATTTTAAAAATAGAGAATATAATTTACATGCAAGTTGCCATTCTCTGTGTCAGAATCTTCTGAATCCGAGAAAAACGCCTCAGAATGCACCAGGGCAGTAACAGTGATGGGGTGGCCTTGTAAAAGGAAATGAGAAAGTTCGGGTTGAAAGGAGACCTTGAGCCTCTATTGTTGATGTCATAACATGACCTGATCCTAGAATACCATGCTGTCCTCATCTCCCCCTCAGTTTGAGCCTGGATTGCTTCTCCTATGCCCTGTGGAGTTTGCCTAAGATCTAGGGTCTGTATGCCAGACCACACATGCTCTAATCTTAGGCAGAAATGTTCATATCTTCCTTACCTCTAAAAAAAAAAAAGTAACTGTCTCCTTGTCTTTCTAAGCATGACATTGGTTTCCTGCCATTCTTCCCTGGCTCAGAACCTCCCTGCCTCTCTTCTCTCTCATAATTAGTGCTTATTTCCTTTCTTCTTGACTCCATTCATGTTGTTCTTCCATATGAGAACATGGAGGAATGATCAAATGTATACTGCTGCCCTCTCCAATCAATAGAGTGATCAAGTACCAATTCACCCATCTCTAGGATCAACTCTCAGAGACCTGGAGTTGATTCAGGTCTTGTGGAGGAGAGCTACACCCCACAAATCAAGTGATTGTCAAGTGCCTGGGATGACCTTAAGTATATGGCAGACAGTTTGTCCTCTCAACACCCCCATAGGTTTCCCAGCCCTTTAGGGTGTATGAACATGAGATTAGAAGCAACTTGTCCACATTCCCTTATCCTGCAAGTGAGATAATAGGGCTTCTGCAGGATGTGTGGCCACTTTAATAAGTGGTTTCATCAAGCCTTTGTAGGACTGGATACCTTGGGGACTTTTGACAAGCCTGAGGAAAGGTACAGGGAAGGACAGGAATGTTGTGTGAGGGACAGAGCAGAGATGACTGGTAACAGCACTGGTTTCAGAGAGCAGCAAGGAAACTGTGGACCTGCTGCCCAGAGGCTCTGACATGGGTCTGCTCAATTCCAGGAAACCAGCTCAGTAGGACTTGGTGAGCCAGAGGGTGAAGCAATCCAGCAGCCCATAAACACAAGTGCTACAAAAACCTGCTAGGCTTTGTTAGCTCTTAGGTGGCACCTAGAATCAAACTTCTCTCAAATGTAATGAAATTTAGGTTTAATTCCTAATCCAGCATTTTGGATTTGGGTGGGAAGTACAACATAGAAGTGAGTTCAAGAATGTGCTTCAGCCACACCTCTCAAGGACCCTGGTGTGTTTGTAGTAAGCCCAGAGCACACGTTCTTTATGACATCCAACCTATGGTTACCCTTTAAAGCAGGAGTCCACAGTGAAGCTAGAACATGAATGAGGTACAACCAGGCCCATAAGTGCACAGGGAGAGGCCCTACTTCTCAACCACCATCCAGCACTTGCTAAAATAAAAACTTTGTCCCTGGTCCAGGTCAGAGCCTGGAAGAGATTGTGCCCCACGAGAACCACTGCATCATAGTTCAACACTAAAACCTAAATGACAATCTCTTGTATTCAGTAACTATGGGATGCTAACCAAAGAAAAGAAAAGGTATGATGTCTGGCAGTGGAAGAGGCATGAAAAAACTAGTCTGTTGGAAGCAAAATTTAAACAGAAAATCAAGGAAAGTTTATTTCAAGCACAGAGCACACCAAACCCACGGTCATGATATCTTTTACTATTATTTTATTAAATGTGAGAAGATGAAATCAGACCTTCATAAATATTTTCTTTACATTCTGATTGCACACCCTCCTTCATAGTCTCCAAGGCACCAGGTATAACTACTGATCCTGGAATCCTCTGCATTAGATCCTTCCTTGAGAATTGTTACCTACCTGGATTGTCGTCATCTTCGCTGCTGGTGGAGTCATACCTCCGATCCGCAATCCAATCTTTAGGAACAGAAACATCCACAAGAAAGATATTGGAGATGGGGCCTCCACCCCTCCCTTCTCCACTCAAGGCCCTTCTGGCTACCATAGGAAAACCCAGCTCCCTACCGTGGATGCTAAGACCTTCCCTGTGCTCTCTGGAATCCAAAGTCTTCAACAAGACCTTGCAATCAGTTTGCAAATGTGGAAGAGGAGGTGAAGGAATCTACTCTCAACTTCTCCCTCATTTAGCTGGAAAATTAAAGCACACTCCTCCAGTCTCTCACCTTGAAATTATGACTGTTTGTACATGCACACTGTCTACGATGAGTTCAAAGAACAGACCCAGTACTAGACTCTGGGCAGATGCCCTGGAGAACATTTTATGAGAATGGAAAGGTTCTCTGTGTCCTCCGTACCACAGGTCCAACTCAAATGGATACTGGGCTTCTGAAAAATTGCAAAAACTGCAATCTACTGCAGATGCCCTTGTCCTTTGGTGCTCAGTACCAGGAATGAAAATGACAAGTGTTGGCAAATTCATAGTAGAACTTTAGAGCCTCTGCCAGGCAGAAGAGGCATGAAGAAAGTGCATGGTTCAAGAATCTAAGCCCCTAATATCTCCAGTGCCTGGGTCAGTATTCCCTGGATGTGCAGTTCTGAATACTTTATACACTTTCTCAAGTCTTCCCTGTCTCATATGTTAATGAACGGCCACATATGTCATCTTTTCTTTCAACATGGCCATTGAAAATGCCTTACATAGAGGTGAGATTTATTAGTAAACCAAGGCGTAGTGTTATATTCCAGTAAGAAGGTTCCTGTACCACAACTTTATCCTGTAAAGCTCCATGAATGTTTTCTTCAGTGTTGATGGGATGGTCTCCAGAGTTCGTGGGGTATACTTGACATAAGGTAAACCACACTTATTTAGTACATAATTCAATAATATTGACATACATGCATTTCCATGAAGAAATATTGAGGGTATTGTTTACACAGAATGGTGACACTAGCCATTGTGCTGTTTAGTGGGTGAAAAATCCAGGAAAACACACAAAAGGCCACACATTTATGCACATGCCCATTGAAAATCAAACATAGGTATTCTTATTCTGAGAATCACATCACAAACATACACATCTAAACTCACCCCACTCCCATGCACACAGACACCAACTTAACAGAACACAACTTCTTAAGAAACATGGCTAGTCTTACCTGGAATCTCCATTCCTTTCACCACACCCCAATCCTCATTCCCACCAGGAGGTTGTAATCAGGGACCTCTTGAGACTAAACCAGCAAGGAAGACCCATGTTTTTTAATATGTAGATGTTTCCTCAGAGAGTGTGTGATTTCAGAATACCTACCATTGTTGCTTGCTCTTGGGGCTGGCTGCAATTACAGAGAAGAAAACACTTTAAGGATCAGAACTCACTGTATAGTGCTACCAGAGGCTTATGTCCTCCTGGTGACTTTAGAATACAAGATGGGAAAGAATAGTCAAGGAAAGGAGACACCTCAGGAGAAGAAAGAAGCTTCTGGATGATGAATCTCTCAAGTCCATTTTGATTATGAAGTCCAAAATTTTTAATCCAAGTAGAAAATATTTTTGCTAAAGGAAGTCTTTCTACCATATAGTCAATAACCTGATGCTGCCTTTTTTGATTGTCCCCTTGACATAGTGATTAGCCAGTAGATGTCCACTGAACACTGGCCCACCAGACATTTGTACATCCCATCTCTAGTGTACATGGTCAGATTTTCATATCTGAATTCGATGGGAAAAGAAAGAAACCAAGAATGCATCAGTCCTATCTCAGATGAAAAAAGTTGACCTTACCTTGGAGTAAAATGGCACATGTTCTATGGCCCTGGCACCTTGACTCTCTTCCAGCAGGCCCTCAGGGTGAGCTAGGAGGAAACAGAGTATCAGTCAGTAGATTGGCTTTTTACTCCTGGATTAGTCAGGAAGCATTACCTGATTTGGAGCAGGGATTAGAGTAATATGGAGGTAGGTAATAAACAAGCATAAGTGAGCTGCTGAGGAGTGGAAGGATGGTAACATGGAGGAGCAGCAATAAAAAGGGAAGCAGTCCTTGGCATGGTAGCTAAACATATCCCAAAGCAACAGAAAGAAACCTGCAAAGCTACTAAAGTACAGGATTTTGTTCAATGACAGATTCTTACCCCTCCTCCTGCCCCTTTTGAAGTCCAAAGTTATTGTTGGACCCTTGAACATGTAAAATATGTAAAGTGTGCAAATGTGGTGGAAATGAACAAAATCTGAAACCACCTAATGAGAACACAGCTGCTTCCAAGTACTGTAGTACATGATTATTTGTCTTCACCTAAAACAGAAGCACATCTGTATTATGCCCACATGAAAGCTAAAACCAGGGTTCTCTCCACTGTAAAGCAAGCACAAAAACCCTAGTATTTAAATCATCTAGATTTTTTTCTTAACATGTAACTGATTCCAAAATACATACCATTTTCACTTACTCCTGAAGCCACCTACAATTAGAGAAATGAAAACAGTCTGAGGATCGGACCATGCTGTGTAGTTTGCACAAATATTTTACTCTGTTGCTGCCTTTAGAAAAGCAGGTGGAGACTTGAATCTTTGGGTTGTCCATATCCCAGCTGGGTCCTGAGCCTCAGCAGTGTTGCAACACCTACTCTCCAGTTCAATGAGCTCACGCAAAACAACTAATGAGGTGAGGATTGACAATCACCATACCAAGGAAACAAGAGAGCCTACAACTGCAAGCAAGAGAGTCCTATCCATCAGCTGTATGGTATCAAAGCTGCCGTTCAAGTAGAGGTAGAGTGGACATCACCATCCCAGAATCCTCAGGATTGGGGAATGAACTGTGGACTACAGTGGACTTACTGGTATTTTACTATAGACTTATGATTCTAGCAATGGAAGATATTACACCACTGATAAGGAGACGGTGGCTCCTGGAGGCTCTGGGAGCAGGGGCAGGGAAAGACAGTTGTAATGTGGGGGCTTTTTTGGGACTTGGGAATCATTTTGATTGGCATTGCAATGATAGAAATATGCCATTATATATCTTCCTATAGCCTGCAGAATTGTGTGGAAAACAGTGTCAAGTACAATGTGAACTATGGTCCATGCTCAATGGCAATGTCCCAGGATGTGTTTATCAATTGCAGTGAATGTGCCACACTAATGAAGGATGTTGTTTATTTGGGAGGTGTGGGGAATGGGGCATATGGGAATCCCTATTTTTCTGTGTAACATTTGTGTAATCTAAGTATCTTTTAAAAAAATAAAAATATGTGTTTTAAAAAAAGAGAAGCAGATGTGAAGAAAGTGGTCCAGTCATACGCCTCTAAAGTAACTGTAACAGACATGTGTGGAAAGGCACAAGCTTTCCTGTTTGATGCATCTCTCCCATCTATTTAGGTTGAGAATAAAGAAGTCTTAATCCTTGGAGGAAAGACTAGCCCCATACTATACAGGTGACTCCCTGCTGTTCCTTTTGAATCAGGGATAAGTTAGTAATAGGCTTCAAATGAACACTCCCCCTGACCAAGGAAATCGTTTATGTCATGAATAATTACATGGTCTGATTTTCATATGTGAACTCAATTTTAAAAAGCTAAAATCAGCAATTTTACATCAGTGAACGAAAGGGTGACTTTACCTTTGAATTAGGTGGACCATCCTCAACTGCCTGGTCACTAGGGGGCTCCTCCAGCAGACCTTCTGGGGTTGCTAGGAGGATACAGAGTAGCTATCAGTACATTGGGGTGCTGTCCATGGATTATTCTGGCAGCTGCCATGACTTTGCAATGGGCAAGAAAATATGGAGCTGAGGGATAATAAGTCTGGAATAATCTGTGGTGGACCATGCTTTTTTGGTGGAAGAAATATGGTAAAGGAGAGGAAGAACAGAGAGCAAATGAGAAACAAGAATGTTTGGCTGTGTAGCTAAAGGCATTCAAGAGCAACATGATATATTCAGTCTACAAATAGTATTAAATAGTTGATATTCACTCACAGAGTCCTGTCACTCTTCCTTCCTGTTTTGAATCTAGGGTAATTGTCATTGTCGTTTTGTATTTT
>JAKSZT010054350.1:12203168-12226070 GCA_026826555.1 Tolypeutes matacus | reverse complement strand
TTTGATTATTGGTTTTTCCATTTGTGAAAAAAAAAAAGCTGTTGGGATTTTTATTGGGATTGCATTGGATTTGTAAATCAGTTTGGGTAGAATTGACATCTTAATGATATTTAATCTCCCAATCCATGAACACAGAATGTCCTTCCATTTATTTAAGTCTTCTTCAGTTTCTCTTAGTAGTTTTTTTTTTTTTTCTGAATATGAGTCCTTTAGGTCCTTGGTTAAGTTTATTCTTAAATATTTGATATTTTAGTCGCTATTATAATGGAATATTTTTCTGATTTCACCCTCAGATTGTACATCAGTAATATATATAAATGCTGAATAAAGCAAGCCAGACACCAAAGCACATATACTGTAAAATTGTGCCATTATGAACTAAACATATTATGTGAAATATAATTATATTATGTGAAATATGAATATGGATAAAATTGCATATGTAAGACTGTTTTTCTTTGAAGCTGAACAAATGTAGGCTAGTACTACAAAATCTTAATATCAGACCCTCCCCCCCAAAAAAAAACAACATTATACAAAGTGAAGACCAGACACAGATTACTACATATTGTTTGATTCCATTTATATTAAGTGTATATATAAATCAATTTATAAAGATGAAATTAGATCAGTGGTTATGTAGGGCTGTGGAAGGAATGCTAAGGGGTGTGTAGTCTTTCTTTTAGGACTAATGAAATTGTTCTAAAATATTTGAGATGATGAATGCAAACATTGTGATTATACTAAAAGCCATTGATTAACCACTTTGGATAGATCATATGGTATGTGATTATTTATTAATAAAACTGCTTAATAAACAAATAAATAATTGTGCAAGAATAGCCAGAAATAGCAGTTATGAATAGTAGGGGAAACAGAGAGCGATTGAGATGTGAGGAATTTTCTTATTTGTTTTTTGTTTCTTCTTATTATTGAAATAATGAAAATGTTCTAAAAATGATTGAAGTGATGAATGCATGACTAGTGATTACCCCAAATACCATTGATAGTAAACTTTGGGTGAATTGTATGCTTTATTAGTATGTATTAATAAAATTAACTTTTTTAAAGAATAGAATAAGGAAAAACAAAAGTAGTTTCTCTATAAAAGTAAATAAAATGGACAAACCTTTAGCTATATGGAAAAGAAAACAAGAGAGAGGGCACATATAACTAAAATGTAATTTGAAAAGGGGGATATTACTACTGGCCTCACCAAAATAAAAAGAATTATAAAAAGATGCTATAAAAAGAAAGAAAAAAAAAAAAAACTGTGTTCCAACAAATGAAAAAAATAGATAACATGGAAAAACTCCCAGAAACTCACAATCAACAAGAACTCAAGAAGAAATAGAAAGTCTCAACAAACCAATAGCTAGTAAACAATATTCAAAAACTTCCAACAAAAGAAAAGCCAGGTCCAATATCTTTACTGGTGAATTTTACTATTCCAAGACGAATTAATACCACATCTGCTTAAACTCTCCCAAATATTTGAAGAGGAAGCAAATATTTCTTAATATGAGGCCAGGATCACAATAATTCCAAATTTAGATAAAGCCACAACAAGAAAATAAAACTACTGCTCACTATTTCTTATGAAACCAAATTCAACAGCATATTAAAAGACCTATATACCATGATTGAGTAGTATTTATCCAATGATGCAATTAATGTAATATACCACATTGACAGAATGAAGGTGAAAAAAAAACACCTGATATTTCAATTAATGCAGAAAAGGATTTGACAAAATCCAGTACCCGTTCTGGATAAAAACACCTAGAAAACTAGGGATAGAAGGAAACTTGTTCAATATGATAAAAGGCATATATGAAACATGCACGGCTATAACATCATGGTAAAAGAGTGAATGTTTTCCTTCTAAGATCATGAACAAGACATGAATGCCCACCATCACCACTGTTATTCATCATTGTACTGGAAGTTCTTGCCAGAGCAATTAGGCAAAATAAAGACATCTAAATTGGAAAGGAAGAAGTAAAATTAACCCTATTTGCATATGTTAATGATCCTAAATGCAGAACATCCTTGAAACTCCCCGACAAAGCTCTCAGAGCTGAAACATGAATATAGAAAAGTAGTATGGTACCAGATCAACACCCCAAAATCAGTAGCATTAGTAATGAACAATTGGAATGGGAAATCAAGAAAAATAATCAACTTGCAACACTAAAAGAATAAAATATCTCGTTAATAAATCTAACCAAGGATGTAAAGGACTTGTATGCATAAAACTACAAAACATTGATAAGAAATAAAAGAAGACGTAAATCCATGGAAGGATATTCCATGTTCATGGATTGGAAGACTAAATATTGTTAAGATGTCAATTTTAGGCAAAGCCATTTACAGATTCAATGTAATCTCAATAAAAATTCTAGCCTTCTGTGCATAAATAGAAAAGCCAATCATCAAACTCATATGGAAGAGTTATAGGCCCCAAATTGCCAGAAATGTTTTGATAAAGGAGAATGAAGTTGGAGGATATACACATCCTGATCTTAAGAGTTATTACAAAGTTACTGTAATCAAAGTGGTATATGGTACTGGCACAAGGACAGATATATAGACAAATGGAATCAAACTGAGAGTTCAGACATCAACTTTCAGTCTTTTCCCCAAATGATTTTTGACAGGTGGCCAAAGACCACTCAATTGGGAAAGAATGGTCTCTTCATTAAATGATGCTGGGAAAACTGAATATCTATATGCAAAAGAATGAAGATAGAATCCTCCCTCATACCATACACAAAATTCAACTCAAAAATGGGTCAAAAATCTGAAAATAAGATTTTAAACTAATAAATTCCCATTGTAAGAGTTAATCCATTTCTGGTATATTGCTCCCAGCAGCTTTTAGTGAACTAAAACAATCCCAAATAGAAGATCTAAATTTTAAACCTTAACAGCTTATTCTCTAACTGTACACTGTTCCCTCTAGTTTCAAATTCTATGAGTTTGCTTATACTAATTATTTCAGATCAGCGTAATTGTGCAATATCTGTACTTTTCTGTCTGGCTTGTTTCACTCAATATGTCTTCAAGCTTCATTCATATTTTTGCATGTATTAGAACTTCATTCTTTTTTTGGCTGAATAATATTCCATTGTGTATATATACCACAATTTATTTATAAATTACTTGGTTGAGAGATACTTGGGCTGCTTTACTACAGATTTATAATTACTGTGACTTGGTAACTCATGTCATTTCTCCAATTTTGAAATGTTTGAAAATTGTCTTAGGTATGTTTAGTTATTTTTTTGCATTAAAAAAGTTATTGAATTATGACATCTTGCTCTTCAGTCTACAAATAATAAATGACGGTCCAATAAATTTTGGATATGCATATATTCATTTTACCATATTCACATTAAGTCATAAGTTATCTCCATTAAACAGAATAGACATTTGTTTGTTTTTAAAAATATTATTATTATTAGGAACAGCAATATTCAGTTTGAATATCTTAATTTTTTATTGGAATATTTGATTCATTTCCAGTTAATGAAATAGATAAAACTAGGCTCATTTTCATAATACTATTGTTTGCCATCTAATTAATCTACAAATATTATCTTATGTTTTTCCTGAGTTCATGCCCTCTTTTTGATTAATCAAGTGTTTGTGTTTATTTTTTCTTCTATTAAATTGTTTGTTTTCCATTCTATTTTTGTTCTTTTATTGATTATCATGGAGGTTAAAAATGTCATCATCATCTTTGAATTATTAAATACAAATCATAATTTTTTGTCATTCTAGAACCTTAGAATACTTTAAATTTATGTACCAGTTTTAACATTTTTGTTCTTAATCCTATGAATTTAAATTACAAATAGAATAGAATAGAATAGAATAGAATAGAATAGAATAGAATAGAATAGAAGAGAAGAGAAGAGAATAGAATAGAATAGAATAGAATAGAATAGAATAGAATAGAATAGAATAGAATAGAATAGAATAAAGTGTAATGTAATATGCATACTTAGAATCAAACATACCACTATCATTTATTTTCATGAAATATTTCATTGGTGTAAATAAATAATACATTTATTTACAACAATGTTTACCCTTTCTGATTTACTTCATTCCAACTTATAGTTCAGTGTTTCCTTATGGAATAATGGGTCTCTGCTTGAAAAACTCCATTTAGTATTTCCTTTAATATTATTTTATTATTTTAGTATTATTTTCATTCCTTACTTTTTCTAAAAAAAAAAAATGCCTTTATTTCTTTTCATTATTGAATAACATTTTTATTTAGGTTAAACTCCTAGGTTAACATTTATTTAATTTCAGCACTTTGAAAACAGCATTCCATTTTCTGTAAGCATCATAATTTCCATAAAAATCTTCAATAAGACCAGTTGTTGCTTCTCTGATAGGGATCTTTTGGCCTGTTTTTTTTTTTTTTTTTTTTTTTTTAAGATTTCTCTTTGTTTTTGTTTTCAATAGTTTTTTATTTTATTTTATTTTGTACATTTAATAATTGAAAATATAAACAATTAAAAACTAAAAAGTAAACACAGATGAATAAATATATACATTTCTCAATTAAATATAATGGATACAAGTAAATTATTTTTTTTTAACCAAACAATATGTTACACAATATATTTGGTACATAGTAACATATTCATACAGTATTTGTCCTTTTGTGTCTGGCTTGCTTCACTCAACATAATGTCCTCCAGATTCATCCATGTTGCCATATGCTTTATGACTTCATTTCTTCTTATAACTGCATAATATTCTATTATGTGAATAGACCACAGTTTGTTTATCCATTCTTCTGTTGATGGACACCAGGGTTGTTTCCAGCTTTTGGCAATGGTGAATAATGTGGCTATGAACATCGGTGTGCAGATGTCTGTTTGTGTCACTGCTCTCAACAGACAGTGCTCTGGGTATATACCAAGTAGTGGTATTGCAGGGTCACGTGACAAGTCCATATTCAACTTCTTTAGGAACTGCCAAACAGTCCTCCATAGTGGTTGTACCATCCTGCATTCCCACCAACAGTGAAGAAGTGTTCCTATCTTTCCACATCCTCTCCAACACTTGTAGTTCTCTGTCTTTTTAATAGTGGCCATTCTGATAGGTGTGAAATGATATCTCATTGTAGTTTTGATTTGCATTTCCCTAATCATGAGTGATGTTGAGCAATTCTTCATGTATTTTTTTTTTGCCATTTGTATTTCTTCTTCGGAGAAATGTCTATTCAAGTCTTTGGCCCATTTTTAAATTGGGTCATTTGTCTTTTTATTGTTGAGTTGTAACATCTCTTTATATATCCTGGATATTAAACCTTTATCAGATATGTGATTTCCAAATATTTTTTCCCATTGAGTTGGCTGCCTTTTCACCCTTCTGACAAAGTCCTGTGAGGTGCAAAAGTGTTTAATTTTGAGGAGGTCCCATTTATCTACTTTTTCTTTTGGTGCACGTGCTTTGGGTGTAAGGGCCAAGAAACCACCACTTACTACAAGGACTTGAAGATGTTTCCCTATATTTTCTTCTAGTGGTTTTATGGTCCTGGCTTTTATATTTAAATCTTTGATCCATTTTGAGTTGATTCTTGTATAGAGGGTGAGATAGGGATCCTCTTTCATTCTTTTGGTTATAGATATCCAGTTCTCCCAACACCATTTGTTGAAGAGACTGTTTTTTCCCATTAGTGTGGGCTTGGTAGGTTTGTCAAATACCAGTTGACTGTATAGGTGAGGGTTTATTTCTGGATTCTCAATTCTATTCCACTGATCAATGTGTCTATCTTTATGCCAGTACCATGCTGTTTTGACCACTGTAGCTCTTTAATATGTCTCAAGATCAGCAGTGAAATTCCTCCCACATTGCTCTTCTTTTTCAGAATACTTTTGGCTATTCGGGTGCACTTACCCTTCCAGATGAATTTGGTAATTGCCTTCTCTAATTCTGTAAAGTAAGCTGTTGGGATTTTGATTGGTATTGCATTGAATCTATAAATCAGTTTGGGTAAGATTTACATCTTCACGATATTTATTCTTCCAATCCCTGAACACGGAATGTCTTTCCATTTGTTTAGGTCTTTTTAAATTTCTTTTAGCATTGTTTTGTAGTTTTCTGCATATAGGTCCTATACTTCTTTGGTTAAATTAACTGCTAGGTATTCGAGTCTTTTTGTTGCTATTGAAAATGGAATTTTCCTCCTGATTTCCTCCTCCAATTGTTCAGTACTAGTGTACAAAAACATTACTGATTTTTGCGTGTTGATCTTGTATCTTGCCACTTTGCTGAAATCATTTATTTGTTCAAGTAGCTTTGTTGTGGATACTTCAGGATTTTCTAAATACAGGATCATGTCATCCGCAAACAGTGAGAGTTTTACTTCCTCTTTTCCTATTTGGACGCCTTTAATTTTTTTGTCCTGTCTAATTGCCCTAGCTAGAACTTCTAGTACAATGTTGAACAACAATGGTGACAGTGGGCATCCTTGTCTTGTTCCTGATCTTCGGGGGAAAGCTTTCAACCTTTCCCCATTGAGTATGATGTTGGCTGTGGGTTTTTCATATATGCCTTTTATCATATTGAGGAATTTTCCTTTTATTCCTATCTTTTGAAGTATTTTTATCAGAAAAGAATGTTGGATTTTGTTGAATGCCTTTTCTTCTTCTATTGAGATGATCATGTGGTTTTTATCCTTCAATTTGTTAATGTGGTGTATTACATTGATTGATTTTCTTATGTTGAACCAGCCTTGCATACCAGGAATAAATCCCACTTGGTCGTGTTGTATAAGTCTTTTGATATGCTATTGGATTCGATTTGCAAGTATTTTGTTGAGAATTTCTGTATCTATGTTCATTAGAGAGATTGGTCTGTAATTTCCTTTTCTTGTGGAATCTTTATCTGGCTTTGGTATTAGGGTGTGGCTTCATAAAATGTGTTGGGTAATTTTCCCTCCTCTTCAATTTTTTGGAAGAGTTTAAACAGGATTGGTGTTCATTCTTTTTGAAATGCTTGGTAGAATTCACCTGTGAAGCCATCTGGTCCTGGACTTATCTTTGCTGGGTGATTTTTGATGATGGATTCAGTCTCCTTAATTGTGATTGGTTTGTTAAGTTCTTGTATTTCTTCTTGTGTCAGTGTAGGTTGGTTATGCTTTCTAGAAATGTGTCCATTTCATCTAGATTGTCTACTTTGTTGGCATATCGTTTCTCATAATATCCTCTAATGATTCTTTTTATTTCTGTGAGGTCATTTGTAATTTCCCCCCTTTCATTTCTTATTGTATTTATTTGCATCTTCTCTCTTTTTTTCTTTGTTTTTCTAGCGAGGGGTTTGTAAATTTTATTGATCTTCTCAAAGAACCAGCTTTTGGTTTTGTTGATTTTCTCTATTGTTTTTCTGTTCTCATTTTCATTTATTTCTGCTCTAATCTTTATTATTTCTTTCCTTCTTTTTCCTTTGGGATTGGTTTGCTGTTCTTTTTCTAGTTTCTCAAGTTGTTCCATTAAATCTTTGAGTTTTGCTCTTTCTTGTTTTTTAATATAGGCATTTAGGGCTTTAAATTTCTCTCTCAAGTTTGCCTTTGCTGTATCCCATAATTTTGATACGTTGTGTTCTCATCACAAGGTCTCAAAATAATTTTAATAGTTTTAATCTGATGTGTTTAGGTGTATTTTCTTTTTATTTATACTCTATGGGGTTCTTTGGTCTAATACTTTTAGGCTCCTACTATTCACCTTCAGAACTTTGTGAATGTCTTAAAGAGAAATTGGTTGTTTGAGGAGAATCATGTCTCCAGTTTTACTCTCCACTCTAAAACACAATCAAAACATGGTACTTGTTTCTTTATCCCTGAGGAGTCTGAGTAAAGTCCAGATTTTCAGTGTTTTGCTCTGAAATCAGCAAATGCCATTAGACAAAACCAGAGCTTCAAAATATGTGTTTATATCTCTATTTCTCACCTCCCCAGAATCTTCACCTCTATTACCATAACTGCTTTATTAATGCCATGATAACTTTAAACAGATATCTTTTTAATTATCCAGCTTTTTAGTCATTTTGGGGGGGAACATTGGTCTGCCACAAGCTTCAATATCTGCAGTGTCCACAGGCGTTCTTTTCTGTTTTTACTAAATAGTCAGACTTACAACCAAACTTATAACCACTTTACTCAGAAAGATATTAACTGCATAACAAGTATTCTAGTAGGATGATGTCAAGTATTCCTATTCAATAACAAGTGTTCTTGTAGTAGCACAAATGTAGACTTCCACAAAGGTATCAGAAGAGGTGATACCCATCATATAGTTGCAAAAACTGTCTTGATTTAAAAGTTACTGGCTTAAAGGTCTCTTGCTCCATAGGAGCCAGTCCTCTCATAATCATTCCACAGGCCTATATTTAAATTTTGGCACAAGTGACAGGCCACTCACAACAGTACAGCACATGACATCCTGGTTATGTATCTATTTTTTAGTTATAGATCCTCTCATTCCCTATAGGATTTACCAATGAGGAATTATTTTGTCATAAGAATTTAATTTAGTAAGACTTTTGACACAGACTATCTTATGTTACAAGAGGAATAGAGATAAAAAGTTTAAACAAAGATCAGATTTTCATGAAGTGGGGGGAAAGGGCATACTACCCAGAAAGTGAATTCAGCAATTGACTCCTTTTTTGTGCCTTTGCCTATATTAGTAAATGAGATTAAGGCAGTATTATTAATGAGTGATAGTGGTAGTCTTGAATCTTTCTTATATTTTATTATTTAGTTTACAATGTGTTCAACATAGATCTTTTGTTACTTTTCTGAAATTTTGCTGTATTTTTCAGGTTCTCCTTTCACTTTTTTGTTTGTTTTTCTCTAAAGAATTGGTAATTATCTATCATATTATTAGGTTCTCATTATTTTCAAATGTAAAATTGATTGTTTTATAAATTATAGAACAGATTCTTCTCTTCTAATATATGTGTTTAAGGTTTTCAACATCCTATAAATACTACTTTATCTGCATCCAAACTATTATGATATGCCTTATCTTTATTGTAATTTAGTTCAACACATTTTCTAGATTCCTCTATGAACTCCTCTTTGACCAATCCCATGGGTTATTTAAAAGTGTAATGTTTTTATTTAAACAGTGGCTATGTCTTAGGTATCATTTTGTTATTGAATTTTAACAAAATCTTCTTTGACCAGAAAACATATTCTATATTATTTAATTATTTGATAATTGATTAAATTTTGATATAAGACCAATAATATGGTCAGTTATAGTAACTATTCTACTGGTAGTTGAAAAGAAAGTATATTCAGCAGCTATTAAATAAAGTCATCTATAAACCTATAAATTCCATTTTGGTCAGTATTTTTAATTATACTATTAAAAGCATTTACATAACAATATATAAAAATATTTTAAAATATATTAAAAATTAAAAAAGAAAGAAAGAGAAAGCAGAGTGGGTGTAGTTCAGTGGTTGAGCACTTGCTTGCATGTACAAGGTCCCAGGTTCAATTCCCAGTACCTCCTAAAAAAAAAAAATTTATATCCTTATTGATTTTCTCTTTCTTTTTTCTGTGATTAGTAAATGAAATAATTATGCTAAAATATTCAAGTATGATTTTGGATTTTTGTACTATGCAGGGAAGCTGATACTACTTCGTTTTTACTAGGTAGTGAGTATTAGAGGAGTAGAAAATACTTAGTCCAGAAATACAAAGGAGCTGAAAGCATGCCTCTGATGAGTCTGGCTCCTGGCCAAAAACCTATGTATTATCTTTCATACCTGCCCAGAGGCAATTCCAAAGACTTTACCTGACAGGTCTCAGTAGGGAAAGCTGTCCTTCACATACCAGACTTGGTTGCACAATCAGTACATTGCAGTTACTGATGGGATTTGCGGTCAAGGACCCAGGCCCCCTTGCCATCCATGCTCTTATGCATGCCTGCAGTCCTGGCTCAATCACTTCCTTTTGGAGGCCTCTTTATTTGTCCTTGGCTGAGGCCTTCCCCAGGTGCCTCTGCCCCGATATCTTTATTGCAGATAAGAGGGAGACCGTGAAGGTACATTTCTTGCTTCTGACTCAGTATTGACTACATTTTCAATCCTAGTCCCTTCCCATCTCCTTCCCTCTGGCCATCAATCCATAAAACAGCAGGAGCTTTTGGGGGATGACTTGGTAGTGAGATATTACCACATCTGCAATGGTCTATCTGACCGTCTCCCAGTTGTGAGTCCATGGGGAAAAATGGAACATTGAGGAAGCCTGTGCTGTCTCCTGTTTAGCCTCTTGCTTATACTACTAAAGTCAGTGATTAAAGTGTTGATTATTATTTTCATTTTGGCTAGTTGTCTTAATCATCTACTTCAACACCTGGCAGCTCAGTCTCAATTTAGCTCAATTCCTGACACCCTTATCTTCACCACTGGAGTTTGCTTGTTCAATGTTGGCATCAGCTAGAGAGAGAAGCAGTGATTCAAGTTAAATTGAGAGGCTTTTGTTTTTTATACATTGGATATAATGATTACTGAACTAAGACAGTTTTTTAAACTACAAATGACAAAGACATTTTTATTTCCTAAGAGGAAACAGGAAATTCACAGATCTTGCTCAAAATTTAACCAAGAGACAGGGAGAAATAGCACCCCAGAATTTTGAACACTTGTACATACAGTGGAGAAGAAAGAGTAACTTCATTTTTAAAGTGCCCTCTATAAGACCAACTTCTTTGATTCAATTGTCACACTAATAAATCTAATAGACATCTTCATCTTAAGCTTATTTGAACATTCATGTCTTGACTAAGTTGACAATTCTCTGTTAGGTTACATAATGCTATGTGCTCTTGTTTTTCTCCTATAACTCTACTCAAATCTCTTTTTCTTTCCTTTACTGGAAAGCTTTTGTGGAAAGGAACGATTCTTTCTGTGTATTGCTGTAATTTCAGCCTTATGATATGCCAGACAGAAAATAAATACTCATAAAATACTTTTTGAAAGATTTCCTTAATGACTGATTAACCATTGGAGCATCCCATGCTTAGGTGATGAGTCCTATTCTTTACTTATCTATATCCTTTTCTTAGGTGAGTGCAACCTAGTGATGGTACCAGATATCATATATGTTGAGTTTTTTAGTAACTGAAAATTTTCCTGACATCATAAGTGGAACTGATCATCTTCATTTTGATTTCCAAGCCTATTGGGCTAATTTCCCTGCACTGCAAGAGAAAACTGATTGTAGATGTCCATGAAACTGTCATAATTACATAGCAGAAAGGCAACTGCACATGTGACCTGTCTAGTCATTAACAAATAACCTATATACAAGGTGGCAAGTTTACACTGTTGGATACATAAGTAATTGTACTATGAGTTCAAATGTAATGCAAGTGAGATGTTATTTGTCCTTCAAATTATATATATAAATATATATTAATATGTACATTTTAGACTCCTTATGTTTTTCATCAATATATTTATATATTTAGTTATATTTGTTATTTCCCTCAGGAACCTAGTAAAAGGTATTGAGTTAATTGACTAAATTTCTCAAATAGTCTTCTGCTTTTTAAAATAGACTGTCATATTCTTAACTCAAAAATTTACTTCTGAATGTAGTATTTCATAATTTTTAAAGTTTCACTTTTTTGATAAATTTAAGGTCTTTTCAAGTTTCAATAAAATATGTTTTATGCATTTTTGAGAATTTAATTTCTTACAATCAGGTAAGTCTGTTTTGAGGAATGATAGTATTTCTTATATTTTCAAAATGATCCCCTTCCTTGTAAGACAAACTCTTTTATAAGTGTACCAGCTGCTCCTAAATCCCTTTTTTCTACTTATACTGAAAGTATTTGTTCTTTTCACAGTAATGTGGATTACTATTCAAATATTTTCTTTCCAAATGTTAGGGTGAAATTTGTATTTTCTGTAAAATTTTATTTGCTGGGTCATAGGGCCCATGTAGGTTTTATACAAAGGAACCATGGAAAGGAAAATATTGATTGATTTGGTGAATGACCAACTTTGTTAAAATACTAGCTGTTGCCCCTTAAAATGGAAGGATGGGTTGAGAGATTTGTTTTCTATGAACTGTTTCATTTTCTGCCTTCAACTTTAATCCCTTCCCTTTGATCCCTATAAGTGCTTATTTTGATAAAGTCCTCATTCCCATTGGGGAACAATTTTCCCAAGTACAGTAGGACAGATCTGTGTAGAAATTATGTTTTGATTTTTTTTTTCGGTCATTATAATGACTTACTTAATTGTGGATTTACATTTCTATTTCTGGATCAATCTCCAAATTTTTAGAAGAATGATGGTGAAATTCATGTGTCAATTGGCCAAGGAATGATGCTCAGTTGTTTGATCAAGCAAGCATTAGCTTATTTGTACTGTGAGATTTCATGAACTTAAACCATTAGTGAATTGATTGCATCTATGGCTGATTATAACTATAATCAACTGAGGAGATGACCTTCAACAATGAGAGACATCTCCTCTAATCAGTTGAAAGCCATAAAACAAGAAGTGATTTCAGAGTCAGGGAGGGAATTCCCATCTCTACTTCAGGGAGCTAGCTTCTCTTGGGGAACTCATCAAGGACCTTTAGCCTGCCCTGCAGAATTTGAACTTGTTCATGCCCAAGGATGTATGAGACAATTGTATAAAATCTCTTAACATTTAGAGATATATCTTGTCAGTTCTGTTTCCTGAACTAATGAAAGAAGACTGGGGTCTTTGTTTTACCTAACATGTCATAGAAAATCAGAGATTGCCAGGGCTGGCTGTTCTTACCAAGCACATTTGTATAGGGCACTGATACAGTAACTTAAAGATGATTACTCTTTTTTGTTTGAGTTTTGTTTTGTTTTGTTCCTGTCCACAATTTCTGATTTTGCTCTATCAACTGTTACAAGTACAATAGCTTTGTTGGACACTGCTTGAAAAACTCTTTACAGAGACATTCTTCCTCTGTCTTTTGCTCTACCTACTGCCTGCAAGTATAATTGTGACTATTTAACGTCACAATAGTATTATTTTATAGGGTTTTGATCATTTATACAATATTTTGTGTGGGAGAGAATTTAATATGTGGGCAGTTTTCTCTTGATGTCACTCTTTTACATGATAAATCTGGTACTGCCATAAAAAAGTACTTACTTTTTTATTTTCATGGCATGAGCCTATTTTTCTACTTAAATTAAGAGCCAAATCAGATTATCAAAATTTAAGTCCAATTGTGATAGTATTGAAACAAAAATAGAGGGTGTTTTGAACAAAATAAAATTATACTCTGTTCCTGAACTAATTTTTCTGATTATATCTGAAGCACAGCACAAAGATCTTATTTTTGCCCATCTGTAAGCCCAGGAGGGAAACAAATGAATCAGAATATGGAAACTTGTTTCTCTTTCTGTGTCAACCTCCCAAATTTAAACTCAAGTAGAAGTATAATATGAGTCTTACCTTCCCCAACCAATTACCCTCAATTCTCCAAAATAGAAATTAATTCTTATTGCCAAAATTCACATTTTCTATACAGAACAGCATGTAAAAACCATACTAATCTCCCTTTCCAATCCATTTCCCAGTCAGCTCAAGAACAACGTGACTCTTCTTTCAATATAGATGTAAATTCATACAGAAGCATCACTTATGCAAGCCAATACAAATCCAGACATTTTTATCCTCGTTTAAAAAACCATTTTGTGAGGTAAACTATATTATCATCTTCTCTTTGTGTTCAATTTAATCTACTTACCTCATAATTATCTGTAACAATTCATTGAAAATTTTGATACATGGTTTATCATATCCCCCCAATACAAGTCAGCCCATATTCTTTGTGAACTTCTTTTACAACACTCTATGAAAATATTTGACTTGTAAATCCCATATTCTCCTTATCAACAATGACTCAATACTCTACAAATCCTGCATCAAATATTGTATTCCCTTAAATTTTTAACCATTCTATCATTACACACAAATTTTGAATGTACAATATATATCAGACAATATTCTGGCCCTAGGGATTTAGTGATGAAAAAGACAGAGATTGTATTTTCACTGGGGTTGTGGGTAAGGACAGAAATGAAAGGAAGAAAAGAAGAAATAGTGGCAATTTCAGATGATCCCCAGTGTGTGAATTAAGCTCATTGTTGTAGTTTCCTTTGCTGCTCAGGCAATGAGTTGGCTTAAACAATTGGAATTTCTTAGTTTACAGTAATAAAGCTAGGAAAAGTCCAAATCAAGGTGTCATCAAGAAGATTCTTTTCTCCTAAAGACTGGTATTCTGCAGTTGGCTGCAGTGTGATTCTCAGTCCTTGGTTCCTCTGTCCAATGGCAATGCACAGGACATCCTCTCTTGACCTCTCCATTCTTCTCCAGGTTCAGTTGATGTTCAAATTCTGGCTGCTCCCTCTGTGGTTTTCTCTCTCTATGTTTGAATTTCGCTCCACTTATAAGGGACTCCAGTATAGGATTAAGACTCTTCCTGATTGAGTTAGGTTACACCTTAACTGAAGTAACCAGATCAAAAAATCCAACTTAAAATGGGTTCACACACACAGGAATGGATTGAGTACAAGAACATGTTTTGTTTTGTTTTTTTTCCTGGGGCTCATAACTCCAGTCTTATACATAATATAGGAAGATGTCTTAAAGAATAATATGGGATACAAACAAACTTAGATTAATATCAGCATCACTGAGAATGAGGATTTCTTTCTTTTGTACCAACCTATCTAAGATATCATAAATTTAGACTCTCTTATTTCAAACTCTTTTCCTCTGAGTTCTTTTACCCCATAGTATAAGAATGAGTTAATTTATTGAGTGCTTCCTATTTATCAGGCACTCTAGTAAGTGCGATATGTATAACATGTCATTGAATACTCCTAAAGAACTAAGAGAAACTTATCTCCATTTACAGATCATAAATTAAAGTCTCTGAGTGCTTTAGTAATTTGGCAAATTTTGCATAGCTACTAGTGATGAAATTGACCCCAAATAGTCTAACCTCAAAAGTCATGTTTTCAAATCATTACACAATACTTCCTCATCAAATATCCTCTAATTCCAGAGAGGACTTAAATTTTGATTGTACTTATTTGACCCTTCCTGTTTTCATTTCTTCCATTCTCCAGGAGAGAATCATGGTTTATCACTGAAAAGCTTTCCATTATTTCATTATTCTTAATTCTGTTTGCAATATCAAACGCTAAGGTTAGCAAAAACTCAATTCAATATCAATCTAAATGCCACATCATAGTACATAAATATTGCTGAAGAAATTCATATAATTAGGAGATTAGGACCACTATAAATTTAAGATTTACAATTATGACCACTAAAAGTTTAAGATTTACAATCTGTATTTCTACTATGTTTTCATAGTCAAATATCCCACTTAGTTTGAACAACAGCTACTTTAAAATTCTGAATCTACAATCACAAATTTACTGTCCTTAGAGCCAAGTGCAATTAAACAAAATAAATTCTTTATTTTAGAATGATTTATATTTTTGGAAATTTGGTGAAAATATTACAGAGACCCTGTACACCTCAATCCATTGTCCCTAATCATTAGCATCTTACATTAGTATAGTACTTGTTTAAAAATAATGAAACATTATTGATATTTTATTAGTTACTGTAGAAGTTTGAAATTATTTTATAAATCCCCAAAAGAGAAAGATTATGTTTGTAATTAATCTATTCCTTTGAGTGTGATAACCTTTGACTGCATTAAATTCAGTTAAGTAAGCTATCTTTAATTAGATTACTTGATAAATCACTTTAAGACTTTGATTGGACTATATCAGTGAGGTGTGACTCAAGTTGAGTCTCTGCCCCCTTAGTGGGTTTGATATAAATGGAAACACAGAGAAAGACTCATTCAGACAGACACAGGAAGAGAGAGCTCTGCCATTTTTGATCCTGCCATATGATAGAAGAGAGAGGCTCAAACAGCTGAGGCCCTGGAGATATTAGCCATTTGCCTGATAGCCTACAGCTAAACTTAGGAAGAAAGCAGAGATTGATATAGGAGGCTCAGAAAGAGACAAGCCCTATGTCAGGAGAGAGAGGATTACAGGATTGTTTAAGCACAAAGCCCCAAGAGGCTGGGCCCATGGAGCAGTTCAAGAATAAAGGGTGAGCCCAGATGGGAAATCTGGGCAGAGATCAGTGGCCATCTTGCTTCACCAAGTGGCAACATGCCAGGATCAACAGTAGCTGACTTTGGTGAGAAAGCATCTCTGATGGTGACTTGGTTTGGCCTTTCCATGGCCTTGGGATTGTAAGTTGCCTTTATAAAAGCCAACAGATTTCTGGTAGTTTGCATTGGCAGCTCTTTCACAAATTAAAAGTTACTAAATTCAGTACTTTAATTCCTTAGTTTTACCTAATGTTCTTTTTCTATTCCAGGATCCCATCCAGGGTATCTCATTGCATTCAGTTGTCATGTTTCATTAGCCTACTCCCAACATTCCTTAATACCAAATACCCTGGAAGTTTGAATTATACTATTCAAGTGTTTTGTAGAATGTCTCTCAATTAGGATATCTCTGATGATTTTTCCATTAATAGCTTAGGGTAATGGGTTTTGAGGAAAAAGACAACAGAGGTAAAGTGCCACATTCACTATCTAATACCAAGTGTAGACACTATCAACACGAATTAAATTATCATTATTTATATTTACTTTGATTACCTGGCAGAGGTTGTGTTTGACTGGTTTCTCCACCGTAGGTGACTTTCCCACAGTTTCCATACTGTAAAATTTGGAAGGAACCATTACGTGCAGCTGATATTTATGTAATTAGAAGATATGCTCCACTTCATTGAGGATAGAGTATCTACTTAAGTTATATAAAATTTCCTATCCTGGCTCTCAATATTCACTTTGTCTACTTGGTTTTGTTGATCCTTTAGATTAACCATAACAATCATTCTTTGCTTTTTTTCTTCCCAAACAAGGGAAATGCATCTACTATTTATATTCTTCAAGACCTATACTATATTTGTACATCGTTAAATATCTATCTTCCACAAAATATGGTTAACTCTGTAGCAAAAGACTCTTTTTTATCTTGTTTATCATTGGAACTTCTGTAACAAAAATTAAACCATGCACATACTAGGTGCTCAATAAAAAATGTAAAGAAATGGCTAAATGAATGAAAAATAAAACAACTTAAAAATACTAATCTATTGTCCTTGTTAATATTATAGCCCATGACATGGGAAATGATTTATAAATCTAGCACATGAAAATTATATGGAAAACTTTTAAAAGACCATTTTTTTTTTTTTTTTTGGTAATAGCTTGCTTCAGACCAATCTTATTAGAAAGAAGAAATGTTGAATATAACATAAAATTTTGTTTTGGAAGCCACTGAGAGCTACCAAGTTAGCAAGTACTTGTGGGTTCAAGGTACTATAGATTAGAAGACCAGAGAAATGAACAAGTCATTTAGCAGCATTTTCCATTGAAGCTTTTGACAAGTAAAAAGGCAGTTAAGAAACTGAAAATCTACATAAAATCTTCCTTAGTAAGAATATATGAAACTATTTTGGAGTACATTGTCCATCAAAGAAAAGCAGGTTGAAAAATATGCAAGACTTATCCAGTTAGAACCTCCTATGGCTATGCTGTAATAGTAAGGGTGAAACTGAAATAGTCTAACTTTAACAAAGACTAAAGCACAACTTCAAATACTCTGACTTACTGATCGGATTTAAGACAATTTGACCCTGCACTAACTACTTGCCAGAGGTGAAGGAAATAGTCTCTGGAAGAAATTAACATGGTCAGTAGCTTCCGATTGTACCCAATGTGTTCAAACAAAATAAAAATACTTTAATCCAATGTAGCCAAATATGACAATAGCTAAGATCTATCTTAAAACCAAAAGAAAAATAAAGGGTAGAAACAAAGCCATAAGGGATCCATATATTGGAATTTTGAGACACATATTTTGAAACAACTGTGATGAATATGTTCATGTAATAAGATGCGAAGTTATTATTAAAGTATAGTAGACCATGTAAAAGAATAGGAAAGAAGTTAAAGATAAATCTTTAAAGATAAATATCTATTGTATTTTAATAGATAAAATACAATCAATGAATTTGAGAACCAGTTGATAGATTTAATAGAAGACTGACACATTTGAAGCAAGAATTATTGAACTGGAATATATGTAAAAAAAGATACAGACTATTGAAAAAAGACAAAAGTAAGGAAGATACAAAACAGATGGAAAGACAAATGAAACCCAGTGAAAACACAGTACATACATAAAGTTTAAGAACCAGAAGGAGGGGAAAGAAAAAATGTCATTAGCAACAAGTGTAATGATAAAAAGTAATGCTTTAAATGTAAGAAATATAATAAGCCACAGAACCACAGATCCAAATATTATAAAACCAATGCAGACTAATACAATAGACCCTGTACACATACACATACATATACCTAGGTATATTGTAATACAAATGTAAAATAAAACAACAAATGGGAAAAAGCAATAAAATATATATCACAATAATTTGAAAATGGCAACATATTGATAGCTAACTTCATAGCAGAGAAAATGGATTTCAAAAAAGAAAGAAGAAAAGAAAGTGGTAGAAAAATTATATGTGGCAATAATGTCCAAATATTCAACAAAACTGTTGATGGTAATAAATTCAAACATCCCAGAATCAAAAGATAAACATAAAGTCTTCTTAAAAACCAAAGGATAAAGGCACATTGCATACAGTAGAACAGCAATAAAAATGATAGCTAAGGAATTTCAGTTTCAGCTGCAGCATGTACAACTCTTGGAAGTTGTTACTCCCATTGTTACAAGAAAAAAAAAATGTGATCAAACTGAAAATCTGTGAATTTTCTTGTAAACATCAGAAAACAAAAAGTCACACAGTAAATAAACACCTCAAAATTTGAAAAGAGAGGAGAAAACAGAGAATCAAAACAGATAAGTTTATCTGAAGCAGAAGCCACTGGAGTTACAAACTGGTAGGATATTTAAATGATAATTTTGATTACTTGCTGTGAGTTGAGTGAGGACTAAGTTCTCAGGAAGTATAGAATTAGTGAGTTTCACTTATTATTGGATTTTGTCTCCATTGATCCCACTCATTTTTCATGGTGAAGAGCTAAGAAAGAATTCCTCCTGGCTTTAGCAGGAGAGAGGGAAAAGTAATTATTTTTAAATATGACCAGCACATTATCCATAACAATGTCCTACTCCCCAAAGGGGAAAAAAAAAAAAAACTTTACCAGAATTTTATCCCACCAGGTGAGATGGACCATAAAACACATCTTAACAAATTTAAATAAATAGAAATCAAAACAATATATTTTCTCAGATTACAATGGAATTAAACTAAATGTCAATATTAAGAAAACTGGAAAATTCCAAAATATCTGGAGATTAAACCACACATTTCTAAATAATACATGGATCAAAGAAGAAGTCTCAAGAGAAGTTACAAATATTTTGACCTAAATTGAAATGAAAAGAGAAATTTAGAAAATTGATGTCATGCTGTGAAATTAATTATTAGAGAGAAATTCATAGTGTTAGATACATATATTAGAAACATAATCAAAAGTTTCTGATTTAAGAAACTAGAAAAAGAAGAGCATTTAAAACAAGGAGAAGGAAAAATAACAAAATAGCAGAACTAAATGAAATTGAAAATAGGAAATAGAGAAAATCAATGAAACCAAAAACTAGTTCTTTGAAAAGATCAATAAAACTGATTAACCAAAGATCAGTAAAATTGATAAACCAAAAGCCACAGTAACCAAAGGAATAAAAAAAGGGAAGATAAAATTTACTAATATTTGAAATGAAATAGTGGCATTCACTATTGGTCCCATGGACATTAAAAAATATATAAAAAAAACAATAAAAGAATACTATGAGAAACACTATGCCCACAAATTTGATAACTTAGGTTGAATAGACTTTGAAAGACACAACAAGTAAAAGACACACTAAGACAAACAGAGAATCTAAATAGGGCGAGTAAAATTTTTATTGGTAATTAATAGCCTTCTAAAAAGCAAAGCATCAGTCCCAGCTTGTTTCACTGGTGAACTCTATCAAACGTTTAGAAAGAAATGATGCCAATTCTTTAGAATTTCTTCCAAAAAATAGGAGAGACAATCCTAATTCAGTCTATAGCATTCATATTGTCCTAATACCAAAAGAATACGAATATATTGCTAAAAAGTAAAACTAGAGATGGTATTTCTCATTAACGTAGATGAAAAAATTATCAACAAAATATTAGCAAATTAAATCCAACAGTATTTAAATAATTATACACAGTGACAAAGTAGAACCATTCCAGGTATGTAAGACTGATTTAGCTTTTGAAAATCAGTTAATGTAATCCACTACATTAACAGGCTACAGAAAAAAAGTTCAAAAGATCACATCATTTGACAGAGAAAAAAATTATAGAATGATCATTCATTCCTGATAAAAATGCTCAACAAAATAAAAATAAAGCAAAACTTTCTTATCTTGATAAACAAAATATAGAAACCTACAGCTAACATCATGTTTAGCAAATAACTGGTTACTTTTCCACTAAGATCAGGAATTCAGCAAGGATTCTCCTCTCAACACTCCTATTCAGCATCATAGTGGAAGACTAATCTAGTGCAATGAGATAGAAAAGGAATAAAAGATTATGGATGAGGAAATAAAACTGTCATGCACAGATAACATCGTTTGTTTATCTAGAAAATCCAAATAATAGACAAAAAAATTCTGTAATCATGAGAAATTATAGCTAGGTCATAAAATACAAGGTAATTATACAAAGCCAATTGTTTACTATATGCTAGCAAGGAACAGAGGGGAATTTAAAATAAAAACACATCAGTCTTTAAAATAGCCCCCAAATATTTAAATATATATCTAACAGAATATATCCAGGATCATATTAGAAAACTGCAAAACTCTGTTAAAGGAATTCAAAGAAGACATAAATAAATGGGGAAGTACTATGAGGTCATGTATTGGAAGACTCATTATTGTTAAAATATAAATTCTTTGCATATTGATCTATAGATTTATCACAATCTCAAATGAAACATCAGCAAACTATTTTGTAGATCTTGTGTTAGGCAATGATTTCTTAGATTTTACACAACAGCAATGAGTAACAAAAGAAAAAAGTAGATAAATGGGACTTCATCAAATTTAAGAAATTCTGTGCATCAGAAGACTGCATGATGAAGGTAAAAAGAGAGTCTTCAGAAGGGGAGATAACATTTGAAAATACATATCTGATTAAGGTTTCATATCCAGAATAGATTTTTAAAATCTTACAACAAACAATAAGAAGAAAAACAACCGAACTAACAAATGGTCAAAAGACTTGAATAAATATTTGTTCAAAGTAGATATACAAGTTGCATAAAGCAAATAAAAAGACACTCAATATCATTTGCCAATAAGGAAATGCAAATCCAAAGCACAAGATACCATTTCAAACCAATTAGAATGGTTACTCAAAAAAAATTAAATGAATAAAAAAGGAAAGTAATAGATGTTGGAAAAGATGTGTAAAAATAGGAACACTCATTCATTGTTGACTGGGATATAAAATTCAGTAGCTGTTGTAGAAAACAGTTTGTCAGTGCCTCAAATAGTTAAGTATAGATTTACCATAAGACTTGCAATCACACTTTTATTTATTTACCCAAAGGAATTGAAAACAGGGACTTGAACAGATATTGCACAGACGTACAAAGATGCTATTCACAAACGCCAAAATAGAAGCAACTCAAATGGCCATCAAGTGATACATGTATAAACAAAATGTGGTATGTACATGCAACAGAATATTATTCAACCAGAAAAAAAGAATAAAGTTCTGATACATGCAACAACAAGGATAAGCTTTGAAGAGAGCATGTTGAGTAAAATAAGCCAGACACAAAATGGCAAATATTGTATGAACACATTGATATGAAATAATTATGATATGCAAATTCATAGTGTTAGAAATGAGATAACAATTTTACCAAGGGCCAGTGTGTGGGTAGAGAATGGGGAGTTTATGCTTAATTGGTACAGAATTTCTTTTGGGATAATGGAAAAATTTTGGTAATGGATGGTAGTGATGGTAGCACAATATTTTGAATGTAATTAACTCCACTGAATTATATATTTGAATGTGCTTTAATGAGGAAATGCTGTGATGTATATATGTTAAAAGAATGTAAATTTAAAAATCTTATGACTATAAAACACAGAGTTAACCCTAATATAAATTATGGAATGTAGTTAATAGTAAAATTACAATAATATTCTTTCATCAATTATAGTAAAGATACCACGCTAATGAAAAATGCTAATTAAAAGGAAAACTGTGTTTGCAAGTTAGGGTGTACAGGATCTCTGTATTTTCTGCATGATTTTTCTGTAAACCTACAAGTTATCTATATTTAAAAAATAAATTGGAATCATGGGTTTCCAAAAGAAGGAACATTTTTAAAGTGTTAAATCTAGAAAAACGTTAACCTATATTTCTAACTTTAGAAATAGTTTACTTTAAAATAAAGATGACAAAATATATTTTGTATAGATAATTCTGAGATAATTTGAAAGAATAAATATATAAAAACAAATAAAAGAGCCATCTGCTTATCTAATTAATTATATATCCATCTGTATATGTATATTTCATTTATAGATTGTAGATATATCTGTTTACAAAAATCTTTAAATTTCCTAAAAAGACAATATTCAGTTCATGCAAATGAAATAATACATTGGAGTTTGGTTTTGTAACACATGAACAATGGACAGTAGCAGTGAATAGATAGATAGATAG